>OX442371.1:2926784-2946784 GCA_949357725.1 Hyperoplus immaculatus
CCTGTCCCTACGGCAACACCATTGACTCAACATTCAACATTTGTGCTTTTCAGTCAAATGTGTGTCACAAATTTTTGAATGTTTTTCATTTAGCTCAGACATTTATTTTCCCCACTGAACAAATTCTACTAATCAGTGCATCGGACCAATTTTCTATAGGTTGGTTGTCAGCCTACACACTAACCCCGCATTCCAAATCGCACACTCTTTTCTTTGTACTATTCTACATACTACGGCTGATCATAAAAATAATCTAGTTAGCATGCAGTAGAAATACACTTAGGACATACTTTTACTTATTTATTTCATCATAACATCGTGCTTTGATCTTGCCTCTTGCTTTTATATCTGTCTCATCGCTGGTTGTTTTCATGCGGATGCTCAGTCCGATGGGCACTGCATTGTGGGTCAGAATCGCCCCGAATAGCATGCTGACTTCCACACTAAAAATCTCGGCCGGATGTAGTAGGGCATCCGGTTATTTTTAAGCATGCTGTATCTGACTGCATGCATGGGGACATCCTCAATCTTTTTCGACCACACTAAATAGCAGGGAAGTATGGGTATTGGAACGCAGCCAGTGCTTTGTATTTTGGTGCTACTTGGCAAATATAAGCATGCACTAACTTAACGCAACATTAAGAGTATTTATTACATTGCACTTGGAAAATCCTATGTCAATCACGGCATTCTGCAGGTCTGTTATTTCCAGCAAGACAGACCGCTGTCAAGGGTATAATGACCGTTGCTAAGGGTCTCTACGTCATAGTTTTGATGGATAGACGTCCACAAACAAGGCTACTACTCGTTCAGAAAACAATGGAATACTTTTTTAACATGACTTTGCATGTTCTTCATCTTTCACCCATTTAATTTCATTTTAATTGCGGCCACTCTTCACCACTATGTAAATGTTTCAATTGTTTTTTTGTTTTTTGTTTTTTTCTTCTCTTCACCTGTTGTTGTGTATTTGATGTATTTGCATTGAATATTGTGTATGTATTGTTGTTTTTCCTTGGAATTTGTTTGAACTCGACGTCATTGTAAATGAGGGTCACCCCTCAACTGGTCTCTCGAGGATAAATAAAAGTTAAATGAAATGAAAATGAAAATGTATCAGGAGAGCAAAGTCATGCTTCGCGTCGGGCTCCTGCTTCAGCTTGTCGGTCTTTATTTCTAGCAAGTGACCCGTTCGCTATACTTTATCCCTTACATAGTAGTCCAACACTGTCTGTCTTGTGCCTTGGGGGGAGCTTAGCCAATCAAATCAGCCAGCCCCTCCCCTCTCCCCCCCATCATAGTAAAGTTGACATTATCCGTCATGCTCCACATCCTCCGAGCTGTCAATCAACTGACCTTCCCCTTGTAACCTCTGCCTCATGCATATTACATTTACACTTGGGTTCTGACAACCAGAAAGAACTGGGGAAGATGGTGTGATTTACAAAATGGCCGAAGAGGAGAAAGAAAGAGATCTGGCAAACTGGACCAAGACAGATAAAAAATATATACTGTATGTTGTCGGGGGCGCTCCGGTGGTGTAGTGGATAGAGTGTGTACCATATTGGCCCTGGCCTTCGATGCAGTGGACGCGGGTTCAAATCCGACCTGTGGACCTTTACTGCAGGTCATCCCCCCTCTCTCTCTCTCTGTCTCCCCAGTTCAGCTCTGTACTTACGAATACAGCTTGCAACAAATACATACATTGTATTTCAAACATTTGTTTCAAAATTACCCTTTTCGTCCAATTATTAGGCACTAATAATCTTATCCTAATCTTTTTTTTGTCTCCATGTCTCAAATGTTTTTATGAATTTTTCTCGGTCTTCACGGAGACCTCGGAATACTCAAGGAACCGTAACTTTTAAATCCCATTTTCCTGCTACAGTCGATTTGACCGGACGAGTTTATTAGACACATATGCCATGAATATAAATATTCCAGGACCATTACCTTTGTATAAACATATGTATGGCCGTGTGAAATAGACTTACTTTATACTGTTCCTCCAGTCCATGTGTAGACAGGTCTTCCCGAAACAGGATGGCGGGAAAGGTACGGAAGGCTGAAAACACAGAATGTCTGGAACTCAGAAATATCGGAACAAGGAGTGATTCACCGGCTAATTTTAGATTCAGGGGCAAAAAGACTGTAATAGCATAGAGATATAAATAGCACTCACAGCATAATACACACACACACACACACACACACACACACACACACACACACACACACACACACACACACTAACCCCTTATGGTAACAATATTTTTGTTCATTCTCACAACCCCTTTGGACAAAAGCGGTAGTGTTTTTACCTGCACTTAAAGGTGCTACGAGGAACTTTTCAATATTTCTGAAACACTTTCATTTTTCCTCTGATGATCATAAATGACATGTAACAGCAAACAAGACCATCAGTGCAAAGAATGCTGTTTTTAAATAGTTTTTCTTAATGCCTTTGTCATGGGTATACGCTCACCCAGGAACAACAGCTGGCGTAGTAAAAACACTACCGCTTTTGCCCAAAGAGGGTGCAAGAATTAACAAAAACCGAAAGTTCCTCTGAGCACCTTTTTAACTATGTAAAAATAACATTATTTGCACTGATGGTGTCGTTTGCTCATGATCATCAGAGGAAAAATAAGAAATATTAAAAAGTTCCTCGTAGCACCTTTTTTAAAGCAAGTTCATCTGGAGTAGCTACTTATAGCAGCACTAATCTTTCAAGTGTGCAATAGGATCCGATCGTTCGTTGACAACAGTTGAAGTGAAGTGTTTTCCATAGACAGCTAAGTGCTTCTCACCGCATACCTTTCTGTTCCTGCCAGGTGGTTCATTGTATCCGCCGGTCGCAGATGAGACTGTGATTATGCCGCTGCGAGGGGAAAGCGGGGGCTGAGAACTGACACAGATTACAAGTCGGAAGTCAGGACTGTTCTATTTCCAAACTCTGTGGATTCGACAGCCTCCGTGTGAACTATATCTAAATACATCTTCCGACTAATTCTTCAGAAAGATCCTGATGTTTTTTTTTGGTTTTTTTTAAGATTATTTTTTGGCATTTTCAAGCTTTATTAGATAGTACAGAGTTGAAATGGGGAGACAGAGAGAGAGAGAGAGAGAGAGGGGGGGGGGGATGACCGGCAGTAAAGGTCCACAGGTTGGATTCGAACCCGCAACCACTGCAACGAAAGCAGCTACATGGTCGAAAGATGTTTTTAAATTTTTTAAATTTTTTATTTATTTATTGGGTTTTTACATTTTTGGATACAACACAAACCCATACAGAAGGAGCAGGTGTCTCCCAGTTCAAATAAAATCAAAATGCATCATACTAAACATAATAAGCTTTCATACAAAAATATGTACAAATACACATGAAAAATGAAAAAAAACAAAAAATAAAAACAAGCAGCGACTAAATAAAGTTAGGGGGGGGAGGGGTTTAGTCCCGGGTCAGGGTTGATAAAGAATTTAAATACATTATAAAAGAATCCCATTTTTTGGTACATTTATTAGCACAGCCTTTCACTGTTAATTTATTTTTTTCTAATTTTAAAAAGAACATAACGTCTCTGAGCCAGATTGGAATTGAATTGGGATTAGGGGATTTCCACATAAATAAATACGGCATCTTGCCAGAAGGTAAGTGAAGGCTAATGTTTCTGATTGTAAGTGTGGTGATCAGCTGGTTGCTGTGTGTTCCCCCTCCTGTGCCTGCCACTCCCCCTGTCTGTCTCCGCTCACCTGGGGCCTATTTCAGGTAGCTGGTTTTACATACTCTGGGTTTAATCCTGCGCTCTGAGTTGGTCAACTCAGAGCGCAGGGTTGACGAGAAACTCTGGGTTTTCGGTTTCAGAACAGTGGATCAGCGTTGGGTTAATCAACTCTGAGCGTGTTCACTCTGGGTGGAGCGTGTGCATAAAAGCCATCGTCAATGGATCGCTGAAAACATGATTCACCATGGAAACAGAAGAAACAAATGCTTGATCCTCCCACTTCTCCACTTCTCAAAAAAGAAAAAAAAAAACTTCTCCGCTCTTCCCACTAGAGTAAGAAATATTAACTTATGAGCTTATGGAGAAGAATGAACTGGGATAGTCTCATAACTCTGATCTAATCACTTCGGCAATTCAGAAAAAAACGGTGCAAACGTTTTTTGTCAAGAGCATCATTGCTTCCGTATGAGAAGCAAGTCTATTTTAAGAATTAAGTTACGCATATCAGCAGCAACAAAATTATCAAGCTGCCGCTGCACAGCACTGCTGACAGTGTTTTATATTCGCTGTAGCCTATTATGTAGGCAAGCTATAATAGGCCTACTGTGCAGTAAACAGACTGTTGCTTCTTTTAAATGGGGAGTGAAAGATATTAACGTTTGACACATAAGGTGACAGTTTCCATTGTAGATCCTGATTGTTTTATTACCAGATCCCTTGTCCTCTAGTGATCACAGTTTAAATTATTATATTATTTCTATATTCATATTGGGCTATTTAACGAGGCTTGTCTGTGACTTTGGGATGACACAAGTGAACAGTAACGATCGCGTGCAGCCGCAGAATTACATTTCAACCTGACATAAATAGCCTATGTTCAGTGGCACAGATGTTAAAAAACTACTGATAATGATAAAAATAAATAACGAGATACATAGACCTACAATACAATAGGTTTATTAATCTGAATGTAAAGCATGTTCACGATGTGTAAGGTGGCCGCATATGAACGAACGAGGGCTGAGAACAAGGCTACTGATCAAATGATCGATCAAACGTAAAATCATCAGGAAATGATAAAAACATCCCGATGGAGATTTCTATGGAGTGATTTTGCTTTAAACTGTACAGGGACACGTTGTGACAGTGACTCTTTCTTCAGTCGGAGCTGCAGTGTAAAGTGAAAACAAACTCAGGGTAGGTCTAACCACCTATCCAGCAGGTTAGACCCACGGCGTATGTTGCCGCAGTAACTGACTCTCGGTTGCGCTGAACCTGCTTCTTGAAATGGAAAACCGAGAGTTTCCACTAACTCAGAGCGAACAAACTCTGGGTTGCCTCAAAACCAGCTACCTGAAATAGGCCCCTGGTCTGCATCAGCAATCAACCCACCTACTTCACCTCTGGCTTCCCTGCTGTCGTCACCAGATTGTACCATGCACTACTGTGGTAACTATGCGTGCCTGGCTCCAGTTGATATTATTACCTCGCTCTATTTTCTCGCCTCTTGTAGCTTTTTGTGATTTTATCCTAACTCTGTTTTCCTCTGCCTGCAGTTGCCCTCATCACTCTCTCCAGCTCCCCTGCTTTGGTGGTCTCCCCCCGGCTTCCTCATTCTTTCACCACCAGCTTCCCCACCTCATTTCAATAAACCTTTGTTCATCAATCCTACTCTGCCTCTGTCTGCTCTTGGGTCCAGTATCTAATTGTAACAGTAAGGCTGTAATATGGGCTTGTTCAGATGGGGTTTCAAATATTGCAATGAAGGGGTCTGTTTTTATTTGGGCTGATGTGACAGTTTTTAGTGATAGTGCAATCAAAGTGTCTAGGTTTCGTTTTGATCCGAGTCAGCTGTTAATAGGGGACAGCAGGTTAGGGGACTGGGCTGTCTTCAGATTGACTCATCCAGTCAAACTAAGCAGCAGTGGCTATAATGAGACTTGTTTCGAAAGTTCTAAGTTAAAAAAATTTTTTTCAGAAAATCTCACGAACAAGGAAAACCTCCTGTTGCCTTTTATTCTGAGATAGAATCTGAAGAGTCGGGGTTGCTCATTATAAACTCACCTTCTGTCACGACTTTAAGGGACAGACACCAGATCACATAAATATATCTGGGGAACAAAAAATTAAGTTGCCATTTCATTCTTTATAAATACCATCCCTCCTTGTTTTGCCATTAACTTTAACTGTGTCAGGGTATGTTTTCATGATGCTTGAAGGGAGGCGGAGAGACAGCGAGACACTTTTCATTAGGTTTCTTGTTCTGTTTCGTCTGACATGCCTGTGTTGTTGACCTTTGTGAGCCCGCTGATGAATGTTGGGCTTCCATTGCTGCAGTTATACCAGAATATACAGCTCTGGAAGAAATTAAGAGACCACTCCAAATGTTGTTGTTGTTGTTGTTTACAGCAGCAGGGCCCACCGTTTGGTTTACAAACATATTCTAGTCTTACATTTGGTTCCAGGTTCCTTAGAATAATTTAGTTTTGATATATTTAGAATGACATGTAGAGTAAATATGTTTTGTAAAGTAACTGCAGGCTCTGCACATGCAAACAAATCCCCCTCCTCTGAAACTGCATAATGCGCCTTTAAACCTGCAGTGTGTAGAATTTTGTAGATTTTTTTCCTAGCAGACTTGGTAGAAAATAATTATAACATCCATAAGTATGTTTGATTTAGTGCATAATAGCTGAAAAAATTCATTTGTTTTTACCCTTAGAAAGGGTCTCTTTTATCTCCGTATTTCTCCATACCTTGGACCAAGGCATTGGCGCCGCCATGTTGGAAGCGTCATGGTTGGAATGTCATCAGGTGCATTGTTTAAAATTTAGAATTGTTCTTGTCCTGGAAGGCCACTGTAGCTTCTGTTATAATTCTAAAGGGTTGGGGTTACCCAGGGAGTGTTGCATTCTAGAACTTTGTAGAATGTTCTTGATGATGTCATATTACACACTGCACCTTTAAGTTGTCCTAACTGTTCCATGTGTACAGTGCAGTGAGTTGGAGGGGATTCAGTCAGAGTTCTTTGCTTCTGTCAATGAGCCAGCAGCCCTGTGGAGACTAGATCTGCTCCATGTTGGAACTGGCAATGGCTATAGATCCCTACTACACACACGCACGCACGCACACACACGCACGCACGCACGCACACACACACACACACACACACACACACACACACACACACACACACAGAGGAAATGAAAAATGAGAGCCGGGAATCCCAAATGTCTCTTAAACAGCATGCGGCGAGCTCTTTGTCCAGAGAAAACTGGATTTAGTTCCTTAAGACTTTTCCTCTCTTCTCCCCTCCACTTAGAAATATATTTTTTTTCTTTTTTTCTTAGACAGTTTGGAGAGACAGAGATGAAATGGGCCAGAGAGGGGGGAATGACATGCAGAGAACGACCACGGGCTGGATTTGAACCCATGGTCTGCTGTGAAGAGGACTGAGCCCTGATTTTTAAGTTTCTGAATCGAGGGTTTATTGTCCCTTGAGGCAGCTTTACGATTAAGGCTTAATAAATACAATTAACGACTTGTACGAAATAATTTCCTTGTACTGAAGTTGTGAATGGGTGACTACTGTATGTCATTGTAATGTTCACTATAAAACGTGGATAACAACTTGAACCCTGACAAAAAACCATATACATACTATCTCCGTAAATATATCACTGTCAATCTCGATTTCATGAATGGGACTTATTGGTTCTCCTAAGCCATTCTAACTGAAGGAGCGAATGATGCGCTTACAGTTGGGATGAGCCATTGCTTCACGCGTGAGTTGAACCGTATGAAATCTCATCTTCACCAAAACCAGACACACAGAAACACACACACACGCACACACACACAGAGACACACACACACACACCCCCAGGAGAGCAACATAATAGAAAAAAGGCACGTTCAATAGATATAGATCCACTTCTCCTTATCGTCTTTGTAACGTCCTTGTGATAGTGTCTTTCTTAGACTCACTCTTCCACACACAGTATGTTATTGTGACCAAGAGGAGGGAACTATATGGGGAGAAGTCAACAGCAAAGGAGCCGTTTGGGGGTTAACACTAGGTTTAAAGGTTCAGGTATGAATTAGGTTTATGTTAGGGTTAGTGTAGGCATTTAGTTTTGATGGTTAGGGTTAGGGTAAGGTGCTAAGGAATCCATTATGTCAATGAGTGTCCTCACAAGTATAGCCGTACAAACGTGTGTGGTGTGTTTGTGTATGTGTGTGTGTGCATGTGTGTCTTTTTTGTTTTTCCAGGAGTGAGGATGTGTTGGACGGTCATAGCAAGGTCAAATAGCAAAGCAAGGACATTCAGGCTATTCTTAGCTGTTGGAGGGTTAAGACACCAAAGCTATTAGCTATCAGCTATTATGTATCATTGTGTGTGTGTGTGTGTGTGTGTGTGTGTGTGTGTGAGGGGGGCCAATGAATTTTAATTACTCATCGTTATCCTCTCTTTCCACTGTAGCCATTTTTACGATGTCTCCTTTGATATCAGCGATGTCTCCTTTCCTATCAGCGATTTCAGCGATTTCAGCGATTTCAGCGATTTCTCCTTTGATAGATGCAATACCGGATACAATAAACTTAATGAACCATCTCACTTATAAGCTCTGAAAGTGTCCTCATGTGCCCTTAAGCAAGCTGCCTCTCACACATTGTGCTGTCACAAACTTTAAGGGCGACATTTTGTTTAACATCAGCTAAACACAATGTGACATCTTGGGAGTCCATTTAAATGTTTCATCGCCTTCCTCCTGCTAAGTAACTTCAATCTTCAAAGTGTTTTTATTGTCAGTTGTTCTGATATATGCAAGACATACATCAGAATCAAAATGGCGATTATCTCTGACCCGCTGGTGCAATTGGAACAATACAAAAAATATAGAGTAGAATAAGATAAAGATAAACAGTATTTACATTAGATAGATACTTAGTAGTGCAAGGATTTTTAACACGTGGCGAAGTGGGTAGGGAGGTCGCTTCTGGTGTGCAAGGTCGGCGGTTCGATCCCCTGCGTACCTGCCACATGTCGAAGTGTCCCTGGGCAAGACATTAAACCCTGAATTGCTCCCGATAGTTAGCTTAGCACCCTGCATGGTAGCTGCTGCTGCTATCGGTGTATGAGTGTGATTGGGTGAATGTGTACAAAACATTGTAAAGTGCTTTGAGTCTGTGGAAAAGCGCTATATAAGTGGAGTCCATTTACCATAAACAATATTTACATTAGATAAATACTAAGTAGTGCAAAGATTTTATTTTGTACAATATAAAACAGAATATTTAAAATAGAACAAAAGTAAAAAGTAGAACAATACAATTTAAAGGGTCACTGTGTAATGTGACATCATCAAGAAAGTTCTAGAAAGTTTAGAATGCAACACTCCTTGGGTAACCCCACCCCCTTTGAATAATAACAGAAGCTAAAGTGGCCTTCAAGGATAAGAACAATTTTAAATTTTAAACAATGCACCTGATGACATTCCAACCAACATGGATGCCTCCATAAGAATTGCCTGCTCAATGTACAAAATGTAACATTAATATTTGTAATTCTCCGCTTCAGATTATTGGCAGAGATGATTTTACACCAATGAGGACATATTTATGAATGAGGATATTGATTTTAGCTAATAAATTACTTGAAATGTTACACAGTGTCCCTTTAAATGTGCAATGTGATGAACACTATTTACAATCTGAGCAATATGCAGTCAACTGGATGTACATGTTAAGGCATTTTGATGTGAAGTGACTTCGATCATTGTAAAAAAAAAAAGAAAGTGCACGGACCCTCAAGCGAACCTGCTGTAAGGTGTCACAGGTGATAAAGGGACATTGACGGATCTATAGCTTGTGCTCTGACACGGTCAAACTCATTTTGTTTTTGTCATTCAGTCAAACGATGCATTCACTGACCTCTTGCCGCCTCATCTACTGTGCACCTGCGCCATGTTTGATGGTGTGTTCAAGGCCCTCTTTCTGGTGTCAGAAAAATGCTCTGAAAAAAAATATATATATTTCAAATCTTTCAACAGCGGACCCAAGAGTCGTTTTGTTTTCATGGTTTCTGCTGCATCACATCAAATAACTTCCCAATGGTCTTCCCAAAACCAACCAAATTACTGTTGTTGTACCGTTATTTGGGTGGTAGGATGGCCTAGAGGAAAGAGGGGCAGACCAGTAACCATGAGGTCTCTGGTTCGATCCCCGGCACCGGACAGGAGGGTGTTAGTAGTAAAACTAGTGGAGGCTGCTATTACATCTACAGTGCCCACCATCTCTATCATTGTGTCCTTGAGCAAGACTCTTAACCCCCAAACTGCTCCAGGGGCGCTGTACTATGGCTGACCCTGCGCTCTGACCCCCTCTGGAGTGTGGGAACTTGAGAGGGGAGATGAGAAAAGATGAATTTCAATGAAACCATTGACTTATAAAGTAACTTAACTGATTGTATTTATTCATGTGACAGTTATGTTACGTGCTTTTGAGTTTGCATTGGGCATTTTAAAGCCCCCTGCAGGCCAGTACAAGAATGCATTATTTTTGCAGTTAATTAATGTGTGTTCAATCTCATTGGCTGATTAGAGTCACATTATTAGTCATGTGATGGGTCAAATAGCGACAGCCATTTTGATCTGTCAGTCAAGCTGGAGATTGACAGGGTGCTACATCTCCTTTTTCATCCACTCATGTAAGGAAGCCATGGAGAAGCTTTGTTTGTGAGTAACTTAATTCATACACGCAGCTCTGGAAAAAATTAAGAGACCACTCCAAATATTCAGTTCCTCTTGTTTAACTTTTTGTAGGCATATGTTTGAGTAGAATGAACACTTTTATTTTATAATATAAACTACTGAATACATTTCTACCAAATTCACAATAACATTTTGTCAATTAGACACAAGAAGTAATGTAGAGATGAAGATTTAAGAAAAAATCCAGACTGGTCTCTTAATTTTTTTCCGGGGCTGTAGCTAAGGTCATTATATTTGCTCATATTTCGTTGTATTTCCTAACTTTATTAACACATTTTTAGAACAAATTTGCATATTGGTTCATTTTTTAGTTTCACACTTCTTATCCTGCTACAAACAACTTGATCACCTGTCTTCAGTAAATTGATGTACAAGTGCATGTCAACAACATCCTTTATGGTTTTTCGTTATTGATCCTGCCTTTAAAGGCCTACTTCACCGGTGGGAATATGAAGGTGTATTGAATTCTGAGATCCTATGTAGTATAAATGTGCAAAAAAATTGAAATTGGTTCATCCTAGCCTGAGAAATTCATATTCCCACCGGTGAAGTAGGCCTTTAAGTATAGTGTGAAAAGTGTTTAGCTGTCTGGTGATGTGAAAGATAATTGTAATTGGTACAGCTCTTTGAGACGGAAATACAGCTGTGGAAGAAATTAAGAGACCACTCCAAATGTTCAGTGTCTCTCGTTTTACAAGCATTTCCATGAAAGGTGCAGTGTGTAATATGACATCATCAAGAAAGTTCTACAAAGTTCTAGAATGCAACGCTCCCTGGGTAACCCCAACCCTTTAGAATAATAACAGAAGCTACAGTGGCCTTCAAGGACAAGAACAATTCTAAATTTTAAACAATACACCTGATGACATTCCAACTATGACACTTGCAAGATGGCGGCACATGCAGAAATATGGACATATATGAGACCCTTTCTAAGGGAAAAAAAAAATATTCAAAAAATTTTTTTCAGCTATTATGCACTAAATTAAATGTACTTATGGATATTATAATTACTTTCTACAAAATCTGCTAGGAAATAAAACCCAAAACTCTACACACTGCAGCTTTAATTTGTTCCTGCTGTATGTTGTTTTGGGCCACTTGCTTATTTTTGCACATGGAAAACTTCTGACATATTTGACCTTTTAGGATTTCTAATTGAAAAGCTTTAATTTTCTGCTTGTTGGTTTCTGTTTACTCCTACCCGACTTCTTTCACTGCTGCTCGAAATGTTAACGATGATTTTCCCCCTACCTGACACACACTAACAAGAGCACATATGATTAAAATGACGGGCGCTCCGGTGGTGTAGTGGATAGAGCGTGTACCATATTGGCTCCAGCCTTCGTTGCAGTGGTCGAAGCTTTCAAATCCGACCCGTGGACCTTTACTGCAGGTCATCCCCCCCCCTCTCTCTCTGTCTCCCCATTTCAACTTTGTGCTATCTAATAAAGCATGAAAATGCCCAAAAATTATCTTATTACGGCAATCGTAAACTCCTAACCTCATTGCTGTATTTTAGAGGTAGGGCCAGTAAAACCAGTTCTTTGTCTAGAAGTTCTGCTTATAATAACTATAAGAAATAAAAAAAAATGTTTTGCTTTTCAATCTGTTTGTAAATCAAACAAAGGTTATTATGGCTCATTCTTCATCAACTGAAAAAAATTGTTTAAATAAGCCAAACAGGTGAACTCGGGCTGAAAGGAACTGTATCAGCTTGATACGGGCCACATTTTCATTCCATTTTCCATCCTGTTTTATTTTTACGAGAGTCCTACCTATTACCTCACCGCTTTCATGTGTCTTCTTAATAACCAAAACCATCCTCCTCCATCACATTAGCTGCCTCTGAACCGCACATTGACCCACGGGGCGTTTGTAGCCCTTTTTATTCACGGTCTCGTTTGTCAAGTCAAATTTACTTAAAGATTGTAAAATAAAAATAAAAAAGTGTAGTGGTTAGTTGATGATCATTTTTTTTGGGCATTTTCAAGCTTTATTAGACAGTACAGGGTTGAAATGGGGAGAGAGAGAGAGAGAGAGAGAGAGAGAGAGAGAGAGAGAGAGAGAGAGAGAGAGAGAGAGGGGGGATGACCTGCAGTAAAGGTCCACTGGTCGGATTTGAACCCGCGACCGCTGCAACGAAGGCCGGAGCCGATATGGTACACGCTCTATCCACTACACCACCGGAGCGCCCTGAATCATTAAGTGACAGAGGTAGACTTTATGGAATCCAGAATTTGCTGTAACGTCTCCAAGATCAAGGCCATCATCTAGAGATCCAATCAGACACCTTCTGCTTTGTCAAATGAAATGTGTCCTATAAAAAGAAAAAGGGGTGACAGAAAAGCAATGAGGTGTACAGAATAAAATGGCTTTTTGCTGGACTCAAGAACAGGTCAGTGAGGCCACCTCCCAGCCCTTCACAGTCAAGGTGAAACCATTTATTAAAGCACGCGGATGGAGTGAGGATTGAGACGATATTGCCTTTCTTTAGTTATTTAAGCCAAGAGAAAAATTTAAATCACAGCTTTGCCATGCAATATACAGTTGTGCATTTACAAAGAGTGGGTGGATGGATGGATGGATGGATGGATGGATGGATGGATGGATGGATGGATGGATGGATGGATGGATGGATGGATGGATAGATAGATAGATAGATAGATAGATAGATAGATAGATAGATAGATAGATAGATAGATAGATAGAGTCCTTTTCAGCAGCTTAAATGATATTCGATTGGATATGGAGATATAGAAGTATTACATAGGATACAGACATAGAAAAATGCATACATTCATTCATGCGATTCAAGTCGCCGAAATGCCTCAAGTCTTTCCACAATATCAAGTGATGAGGTGAAGATGTATTTAGTTATTTATTCTATAGTACTTCTTCTTCTTGGTCTTCCAACAGGTGCATTTCCCCCAGGACGCCCACTTTATAAAATGCATATGGCCGCTAAGTTTGTCCATTCTGTGCTACTGTAGAAACATGGCAGTGCAAAATGGTGGCAAGCCCCGCTCTTATGTAGATATAAAAGGCTCATTCTAAGGAAATAAAATAAAAAAAAACACCACTTTTATTTTCAAGCAATTAATATAGACTTATTAAAACATTCTTGTGCATATTATTCTCCATTTCTGCCAAGTCTGTTCTGAAAAATTAATTCTACACACTGCTTCTTTAAGTGAGAAAAAGGTCAAGACTCACTAGTTGAAAGGCACAGAGATAAAGACTGGTACAAGATGATAATCCCTCTGCTCTGTCTCATCAGACCTCATGGGCTTGATCCCGCGAGCTGGACAAATACATGACTCAGGCTTTAGATTCCAACTCTGCGGGGCTAAAGAGATGACTCATCCTCTCCCCCTCTGTGTGTGTGTGTGTGTGTGTGTGTGTGTGTGTGTGTGTGTGTGTGTGTGTGTGTGTGACCAGTCGCTATCTCTCTATTCATCGTTTTTCCCCTTGTACAGGTCTTAACCCCTATGTGTTCTCTTGCTGTGCCTAGAGATTAACTCCCAATAAAGTGTCATCATAAGGGGGTGGGCTTTAAAACTGGGCCCCTACTCTCCTCCATAAAGCACAGTAAGGCTGTGTCCGAAAAGCTCTACTAACGTCCTACTCATACTAAAAGCTCTACTAACGTTCTACTCATACTCAAAGCCCTACTAACGTCCTACTTATACTAAAAGCCCTACTAACGTCCTACTCATACTAAAAGCCCTACTAAGGTCCTACTCATACTCAAAGCCCTACTAACGTCCTACTCATACTCAAAGCCCTACTAACGTCCTACTCATACTCAAAGCCCTACTAACGTCCTGCTCATACTCAAAGCCCTACTAACGTCCTGCTCATACTAAAAGCCCTACTAACGTCCTACTCATACTAAAAGCCCTACTAACGTCCTACTCATACTAAAAGCCCTACTAACGTCCTACTCATACTCAAAGCCCTACTAACGCCCTGCTCATACTCAAAGCCCTACTAACGTCCTGCTCATACTCAAAGCCCTACTAACGTCCTACTCATACTAAAAGCCCTACTAACGTCCTACTCATACTAAAAGCCCTACTAACGTCCTACTCATACTCAAAGCCCTACTAACGTCCTACTCATCGTTGTGTGTATGCAAGTTTGTGTAGGCGAGACATGCCCGGATGAGTACTTACTTCCGGGTGGATTTTGTGTATGGATCGTAAGGTTACTTTCCGGCCCACAATGCATTGCGTCTTTTCAAACGAAACCAAACATTTTTTTTAATTCTTTATTGCTTCTGTATACTTCAGTGTAAAGGTCCGAAGAACCTCGCATACACAAACGGTAGTGTAAAAATACTATACAACTGTGGGTCCCTGTCTGATTGCTGCTGTATATGATAGAACCAGCTAATCTGCATATTGCATATCATGGATTCCATTGTTAAAGAATGAATTCCTACAATTTCTTCGTCTTTTAAAAAGGTAACAATCCACCCAGGACTCTTACCTACCATTATGGGATCAGGGGGGTTCCTTCCAGAGCCTTTAGCGCAGAAATAATGCCACTATAGTCTGGGACTTAATGGCCGGGTTTTTACCTCTCACCCAATTTAAAAGCATTGTCTGTCTGTGGTAGTATTATCACCCCCGGTAGGTGTAATTCCGGGGGATCTGAAATTTTCTCCACACACGGAAATGGAAAAAGATTATAAAAATGCTGGTATGGGTTGTCAGACAATGAAGATGTAAAAAGAAAAGAGATGATAAATTGTTCGCTATATAGTAGCCTATCGTATCATTTTTCGACCGCGTGTCTAAGGTGATATACCTGATCAACTGGTGTCAAGGTCTCACACGCGCATACACATGCACACACACTCACGCACGCAAGCACACACTCACTCACTCACTACGCACACACACACTCACTCGCTCACTCACTACGCGCACACACACACTCACTCACTCACTCACTCACTCACACTCACTCACTCACTCACTCACACACGCACACACACGCACACAGCTGGATGATGAAATTCCGCAGCTCGGTAACTAGTCAACATTGCAGAGCGTTTAGACTGGAGTTTCAACAGTTGGTATATTTTTTGATTTGGTTTTAAACCAGACAAACGTCTAAAACTGTGCAGAGCTGAAAACAACATGAACTCTGAACTGAAGACATTATGACATGATATTACTGGAGAAAGGAAGGGAGGTGTTCAAAATAATTGCAACTAAAATGGTAAATGGACTTGACTTACGTATATAGCGCTCTTTTCAAATCAAATCAGTTTTATTTGTATAGCCCAAAATCACAAATACATTTGTCTCAGTGGGCTTTACATTTCATACAATATGATATATGATACAATATGATACAATATGACACCCTGCCCTTACACCCTTAGCTCGGCTGAGAAAACCGCACACCACATTCACACACACACACTCATACATCGATAGGATACCATTTGAAATAAGACTTCTACTTTTTACGTACCAATTCTATTTACCTCTGCTATTTGTATCCTTCTCTGTGGATATTTGTCTCGTCCTCACATGTATTGTAAATAAGTCTAGCTATACTGCAGCATTGTGATTACACCTGTATTTAACCAGGGGGAGGTTATATTGACACACATTTGGTTGAATAAACATTTTCTTGAAGGCAAAGCTGCTTGGGAGTCTGAAACATTCTCAGACTATAAATTAAACCTTTAAGCTTTAGTGTATGCCTGACTTTTTCAAAATAAATAAATGTCGGTTACATTCAAGCCATGTACGTATTTTGAAATATTATGCTGTCTCATGCAGAGGTAACTCTTTTCCGTGACTTTCCAAGCTGCCGAACTCTATACTATAGGAGGAAACTACAGCTATGTCCACACACTACTTGTGGGGGGAGGCCGACCAGTAACCATGAGGTCTCTGGTTCCTCCTCCCAGTAACCATGAGGTCTCTGGTTCCTCCTCCCAGTAACCATGAGGTCTCTGGTTCCTCCTCCCAGTAACCATGAGGTCTCTGGTTCCTCCTCCCAGTAACCATGAGGTCTCTGGTTCCTCCTCCCAGTAACCATGAGGTCTCTGGTTCCTCCTCCCAGTAACCATGAGGTTTCTGGTTTCTCCTCCAAGTAACCATGAGGTCTCTGGTTCCTCCTCCCAGTAACCATGAGGTCTCTGGTTCCTCCTCCCAGTAACCATGAGGTCTCTGGTTCCTCCTCCCAGTAACCATGAGGTCTCTGGTTCCTCCCAGTAACCATGAGGTCTCTGGTTCCTCCTCCCAGTAACCATGAGGTCTCTGGTTCCTCCTCCCAGTAACCATGAGGTCTCTGGTTCCTCCTCCCAGTAACCATGAGGTCTCTGGTTCCTCCTCCCAGTAACCATGAGGTCTCTGGTTCCTCCTCCCAGTAACCATGAGGTCTCTGGTTGGATCCCCGGCACCGGACAGGAGGGTGTTAGTGGTAAAACTAGTGGTGGCTGCTATTACATCTACGCTGCCCACCATGTCTACCATTGTGTCCTTGAGCAAGACACTTAACCCCCAAACTGCTCCAGGGGCGCTGTACTATGGCTGACCCTGCGCTCTGACCCCCTCTGGAGTGTGGGAACTTGAGAGGGGATATGAGAAAAGACGAATTTCAATGTGCCTCGTTTAAATTGACTAATAAAGATAGCTTAACGCAAAAGTCTATTAGTAGAAATTGAAGCCCCCATAGTGCAAAATTCTGCCAGACAGTTTTCTATTGTAAGCCTTTCACTCCTCACACCTCGCATAGCGCTACAGAATTGTCTTTTCTGTAGTTTTTGAAATATTAATCACATAATTTACTACGCTGAATTTAAGGTCGATCTCCTGACTGTCTTCACCTTTTGGTAACAAAACTCTTATTGATTTTCTTCTAAATAACTCCGAGCACAGCAGAGTCGAAAATGGAAAAAAATAGATATAAGATAGAAAAGATGGATAGATAGATAGATAGATAGATAGATAGATAGATAGATAGATAGATAGATAGATAGATAGATAGATAGATAGATAGATTCTTGTGGCCAGATTTAGCATGCTTAAAAATGAATTCGGCTGAGATTTTGAGTGTTGAAATCAGCATGCCATTTGGGGCGATTGTGACCCACAATCCAGTGTGCACCGGAAGTGACGTCACATCGACGGAGCCTTCGTATGGAAACAACTTGGGATGGATGGATGGATAGATTGCTAGATGGATGGATGGATGGATGGATGGATGGATGGTACCATGTTCCTGAAAGAAGTAGAGCCATAAAACACGAGGCCAACATTTTGATCTGCAGCCACTGATCAGGCCAATGTGCTGCAGCGGAGTTCTTTAGTGTCTGACAGTGTTTAGTTAAAGGTGTGAATTATAAGCACTTTGGCTGATGAAGTAAAACCTGTATTACTGCTGCCTGCTTTTCACACACGTAGTAATGAAGTCAATAGACCTAGAGTGTGTGTGTGTGTGTGTGTGTGTGTGTGTATGTGTGTTTGTGTGAGGTAACGGGATAAACAGTCGAACCAAAACAGCATGAGAGAGGGTTTTAAGACGCAGGATTTGATCCATCGCGGTGGGTGGAGAGTGTATTGCGTCATCTCTTTCCATCGCGTGTGTGTGTGTGTGTGTTTTCTGTGTGTGTGTGTGTGTGTGTGTGTCTGTGTGTGTGTCTGTGTGTGTGTATGATGTACAGTATAATAAGATATTGCATTGAATGGTGTACAGCACAGAGTTCAACTCAACTCCTAACATTGACGTTGACGCAGCAGCACAACAACAACAGCTTTAGCTATAACAAGAACTAACCCCAACAGATATTGCCTCTGGATATCGTGCTCCATGAAGCGAGTCTCTCTCTCTCTCTCTCACACACACACTCTCTCTCTCTCTCTTTCCCGCCCTCTCTCTCTCTCTCTTTCCCGCCCTCTCTCTCCTCCTCCCTCCTCTCCTGGCAGCTCCAGTGTGCGAAGACATTCTTTTATCGCTGTTTCTCTCATCCTTCTCTCGCGTTGTGAAAACTTTCCTTTCAAAGGAGACCAACGGATATATTATTATTAAAAACAAAAAAAAAAAAAATCTATTCCATAGAACGAACCAACTGTTGCTGCTGACTGGCTGTTTTCGCGTGGGGAACTTTCAATAAGGAGTTATATTAGCCTATAGTATCGCCATTGTGTCTCTCCATCCGTACACATGTGTTGTTGGTGCAGTGTGCGTCTCCGTGCGCCCCGGGCCGTATAATGGACCATGGAACGTGACCTAAGAACGTTTGGTTTTTAAGCCGGCTGGATAAACTGACACAGAGACACTCTTAACCGAAACAATGGACTGAGTCTAGACACACCTGCTCTGACTATCCAATTTATTTTTCTTTTTTCTATAGTTTGCGGCTGTGTGTGTGTGTGTGTGTGTGTGTGTGGGCTTTGCGGAGATCCGTTCCACACAACCACGCTTGAGAGAGAGAGAGAGAGAGAGGGAGAGAGAGAGAGAGCGAGAGGGGACACAGACTCAACCGTAGCCAGCGCTGGAAGATAATACGGATGTAGCTATATGATATGAACACGGGGACCACACAACCTGCACGGACGTATGAGGAGGAACAATCGGATGTCTGCAAAGGGTGAGTGAAAATGCTACTGTCTCATAAAGAAAAAAAATCATACATTGTGTTCAAATTTACTCGAAAGACTAATTTGAGAATATCTGGTGCACACATGCTGCATATTTTGGGCACGTATAGCCTACTGTGCGCGCGTTGAGGTCCGGTTGTGTTCTAGTTATCTAGCGCATTTAGTTATCTGTGGGGAAAAACCCTAATGTGAAAGTTGGTGACAGTATCAAGGCTGTATCTTCAGAAAATGCATGAAAGTGGATCACATTTTGACGACATGAAACTTTAAGAAAAACGAGTAGGCTGCTTGACAGTGAAACGGGAGAAGGTTTTAGAGACGAGGTATGTGCATGTGGGCGACATCCTAGTTAGTTGTACAAGCAGATGAGTGACGAATAATACAGAATGTGTCTTCATGTGTGGAAAAATTGACGCTTTCATTTTGTTTATCGTGTTTATATGAAGCAGCTGAGTTGACTTGGACATTTGAATGAGGAGAAATGCGCATGGCACCAACCAAATGCGCCACTTAAACTCTCTCTCATTAACTGATTTATAGTCTGATTATAAGTTTCACATTATGATTTTCTCTGCTTTTCTGGACTGCCAGATTTGATTTAAAAAATATATATATCCTGGTCAAGTGGTGGACATTTCGTATCGTAATTTTAAGACACATTAAGAATAATTCTGACTGATTGATATACGCTAAAAAGCAAGTAGGATTTGTTCATCTCTCATGGTTGCCTTCTTTGTTTGAGAACACATAACACGATTTCGTGGCTTAACACTCGACTCAGTGACTCGTTAAGATGCTGTAGGTTTTTTTTTCTTCGAGGGTGTGTTCAGGTCTATGTATGTGTGTTGCTGCTGGTTTTGATTCAAAGAGGG
>OX442371.1:2951784-2956784 GCA_949357725.1 Hyperoplus immaculatus
CGGTTGGCAGACGCAATGTCCGGTACACGCATGGATGTCTCTACACACAAAAACACTTAACGCTCCGAAAGAAAGTTGGAAAGATTGTCCTTTAACTTGGCAGGCATGACAGATACATTCACGCACCTGTGCACATGCAGACAGTAGCACTTGCGTACGTACAAACACACACACACATACACAGACACACACAAAAACACACATACCCATACACGCAGTCACACACATACACACACACACACACATACCCATACACACACACACACACACACACAATCAAACACACACATTTTTGCACCTTGCCACATTCCCTGTGTGCATCCCAAAGGTTCCTGGGGAGTTTCCATCATAAGATTTGCTTCACACCTGTCAGTGTGTGTGTGTGTGTCTGTGTGTGTGTCTTTCGAAAGCCAAGCAGCGTTGAGACTCCCTACAATTCCCTTATGTCATTTGGATGAGCTTAAAATATGGAGTGTACACACACACACACACACACACGGCATTAATTCAATTTAAATACGTGAATAAAACTTTTCCGATGTAAATTAGCATGAGAGACACCAAACCACTATGTCTTGCTTCACTTTTCCCGCTCAGAGAAAACATTAACCATGCGACGTTGCTTGCTGAATACGTTGGTCCATCCTTTCTCTCACCCACCCAAGACACTGTAGCTAAACAGGAGAAAATTATAACATACAGATGTCATCATGAAACGTTACCAGTTGATTACTTACATTAAATCAAAAAATACTATGGTTGCGTTCCGAATCGCATACTCTTTCTTTTTTCTATTCTACATACTACATCCGTCGATAAAAAGAATCTAGTTAGGATGCAGTAGGCATACTATTGGGACATACTTTTACTCTCTTATTTCATCATAACATTGCGCCTTGATCTTGCCTCTTGCTTTTATATCCGTCGCATCCCCGTTTGTTTTCATATAGAGGCTTCGTCGATGTGACGTCACTTCTCGTGCGCATTGGATTGTGGGTCAGAATCGCCCAAATAGGATGCAGTTTTCAACACTAACAATCTTGGCCGGATGAAATAGGACATCCGGGTACTTCTAACCATCCTAAATCTGGCCACAAGAATCGGGACATCCTAAATCTTTTTTCTACATACTATATAGTAGAAAGTATGCGATTTGGAACGCAACCTAGATGTAAAGGTCTTAAAAAATGCATTTTCAACAGACCATGAAAACTTATTTTTTTTGCCTTCGGAGTCTTTGTTCACTTCTCCTCCCTTGCTCTGTATTCTGTACCCACCTCCTTAAGAACAGTCCTCTGGTGTAAGCTGCCAAACAGACTCACACACACACACACACACACACACACACACACACACACACACACACACACACACACACACACACACACACACAAGCTATACTTTCCTTTTCTCACGTTCACACACTGCCTCTGGAGACTTTTCCTTTTGAAGGTAATGTGCTTTAGGGATTTCTCTGTTCCAAAGCTGTTTGGCAGATTGACACACACACACACACACACACAGCTATACAAACACACACACACACACAGACACACAGCTACACAAACACACACACACTCCGACGACCATGTGTGCTATTAAGCGCAGCTCACCAGCTAAGATACTCTGTCGCTTGTCAGTTCATCAGCTGCACCACTCCTTCACCCTCACTGTTCCAGACTGACACACCAGACGCACACACATGTATACACAGACACAGACACACACACACACACACACACAAACCTGTACACACACTCATTAAGGCATTACACGGCAGGCAAAAAACCTCGTATATTCAAGCACTGGTCAATTTTGAGATTTTTGGCAGAATAGTAAGACAAAAAAAATCCGAGATGTACTTTAAGGTGTGTATTTTACTAAACCTTGTCTGTTGGCGTCTGTATATTTCTCCTATACAACCATCTTTAACGGCTATTATCTCAACAATCAACTTCTAAATCACTTACTTTACATCAACTCAACTGCTCATAATCATCCTTACTATATTCTGAAGGTTATCACAGAATGACTTGTTCATATGTTGGTAATTGTCTGATTTATGACATATCTTCTTTTTACAAAATGCAGAAAATGCATTTTTTTAAGACCTGTACATAATATACTTTTTTTTTTTTTTCATTTCCCAGTGAAAGCAACTACCAGAAAATTATGCATTTTGCCATGATATAAAAAACGTCATTAAATCAGCTCAGGTGCGCCCGTTAATCAACAGGTACTTAACCTTTGATAATAATGATAATAATATCTTTATTTTTATATATATAGCACCTTAAAAACATTGGTTTACAAAGTGCTTTAACAAAATACATACGAGCAGGTACAATCAAAGGAATACATATTAATTAATTAAAAAAAAAACACACACATACAAGAAGATAAATACACATACTCGTATATACACACAACACATCAAACCAAACCAGATGAATAGGCGCTAGGGTACAAAGACATTGAGGAAGAGAATACAAAGAATAAATAGACGGCATCACGTAAAAGCAAGTCTATAGAAATGTGTTTTAAGAAGTGATTTAAAAGAGGTTACCGATTCAGCCAGCCTTATCTCCGCGGGCGGGTCGTTCCAAAGCCGAGGCGTCCTGGTGGAGAAGGCCCGATCACCTCTAGTCTTGAGCCTCGACCTTTGGAACGGTAAGGAGGGCCTCGCCTCACGGAGCTAAGGCTGCGATCAGGCTCGTACGGGGTCAGCATGTCTGTGACGTACTCGGGGGCAAGACCCCGACGAGCCTTTAAAGTGATCAATAAAATCTTAAAATCGACAGGGAGCCAGTGCAAAGCAGCTAAAACAGGAGTGATGTGATGCCCTCTGTTAGAACCAGTGAGAAGCTGCTGAGTTCTGAACCAACTGGAGGCGGGAGAGTGATTTCTGGTTGACGCCGGTTAACAGAGAGTTGCAGTAATCCAGACGGGAGAATATTAGTGCATGGAGGACTTTTTCAATGTCGGGTTGTGATAGGAAATGTTTAATTTTGTAGATGGTTCTGATGTGGAGAAAACATGACTGTACAACGTTGTTAATGTGAGGGATGAAAGTGAGGTCTAAGTTTCTGGCAGTGGGCTTAATATTATCGGATAATAGACCGAGGCTGATGGGATGGGTGATGGTGCTTGGCGGGTTGAACAGTATTATTTTTGGATTTGGAGTTGTTAAGTTGGAGGAAGTTATGGGCCATCCAGCGGTTCACATCTTTGAGGCAGTCTAAAACAGCAGCCAGGCTTCTCGGGATCGTTGGGTCTCAGCGGTAGGCATATCTGTGTGTCGTCAGCATAGCAATGAAAGGAAACATTGTGCCGCTGGATGATTCCGAGTGGGAGCATATATATTGAAAACAGGTTATATTAAAAAGATAAGAATTGACCCAACCAAGTGCAGTGTCCCTGATACCAATAAGATATTTAAGAGGATTTATTAACATTGTTTATACCATAGTCTGTGTGAATACTCTATTCTGATTGGCTGGAGAACATTCCATAGGTGTGGATTAACCCCTGATGTAGGGACACCTAGATGGAACTGTTTACATTCTGTCCACTTAAATGCGTCGCCGGCTCGCCGCTGATTAAACTGTTGATAAGGGATTTATAAAGCCTAAAATATCCTGCCGTGCAATAGCCTCTGGACACCACAGGATGGCGCTCGTAACACAAGAGCTGTAGTAACGATAGTAGTACAATAAAGTGGCTAAACTTAATGTCCTCTGGTTAAACGTCAATGGTGATCTCGTTAAAAAGGTGAGCAAGACCCCTGTTTAATTTGAGAAAAGGTTTGTAACTGAGTTTACATGTGTTTAGCCACCAAAGCCCGGCTTCACTGTCTGTCTGGACACAGGCTACTGCTGTCAGTCAGTCACTGCCTCACGTAACTTCTGGCTGTAGCCCATAATACACATGTTCGCCAGTCATATTCTCCGTGAAATGCGATATTTATTTTGGGGGAAATGCTTTGTTAGCGCGGTGGAACTGTTGTTAAACATGTTTGGTGATTACATTTACTGTTTGTACAGCGTGCACAATGTTTTTTGACTTTGTATATTGCTAGCATAACAGTAGCTCTGTGGCTAACAGCTGCCGCAGTCTCCCGTTGCTCGTATCCTTGGTCCGACTTCCCAGTACAATTTGAACGCACCGTTAAAGCCAAATTCTGTCGTTGCCTGGTCGTATCCTTGGTTGTTCCTATTGACTGGAGTACTGAACTACGTTTTCATTACATAAGAACCTTATGGGTTTGCGATGGGTATTCCAGTTATTATACGAGGTCTCAGGCGTTGCTGTGGAAACAAGTTGTTATTCGTTCGAAACAAATCTAGTTTCTTTTAAAAAAAATTTAATTTGATCACAAAAAGGCATGAAAACATAACTGATTGGTCTAATTATTATTTTTATTAGTAGGTGACTATGGTATAAGCGGGTTAATGCCCGACGAGGTGTCCATGTATCATGTATTGATGGACTTCGTGACGGCAACTGTTCTCACCTCCACGGTGTCCATTAATACATGATACATGGACACCTCGTCGGGCATTAACACTTACGTGATCTATAGTGTCGAAAGCGGCACTTAGATCTAAAAGAATAAAAATTGCACTCTCTCCTCTGTCAGTAGTTAAAAGCATGTTGTTGGTTACCTTGAGGAGGGCAGTTTCTGTGCTGTGCAATGCTCTAAAACCAGACAGAATTTTTTCAAAAAATTATTTTGTGACATAAAAGATAAAAGTTGGGAGGACACAACTTTTTCTAAAACTTTTGATAAAAATGGAAGTTTAGAAATAGGTCTAAAATGATTAAGATCGGAGGGGTCTAGGTTGGGTTTCTTTAAAAGAGGTTGGACCACAGCATGCTTAAAAGCAGATGGAAAAACACCATGGAAATAAAGAACTATTAATAATAGATAAAAGGCTGGGTCCGAATGTATTTAAAACCTCTTTAAGAAACTTGGTGGGAATAAAATCAAGGCTGCACGT
>OX442371.1:2959284-2974284 GCA_949357725.1 Hyperoplus immaculatus
TACTATATTGGCTCCGGCCTTCGTTGCAGTGGTCGCGGGTTCAAATCCGACCCGTGGACCTTTACTGCAGGTCATCCCCCCTCTCTCTCTCTCTGTCTCCCCATTTCAACTCTGTCTAATAAAGCTTGAAATTGCCAAAAAAAATTATCTTTAAACTAATAAATAAATAACAGAGAATACAGGAGGAATTTGAAGTACCATTCTTATGTTTATACAATTATTGGTATGATGAAACAGCCCTGGGTCTTACAGGATCGCAAGTAAAGCTTTTTGTCGGTTCAATCGTGATGGTGTAAATTGGTGCTCGGGAGTAGAGGAATAAAGATTTATGGATTTTAAAATCGAAACCTTCAAGCCTTTACTCTTTTTCTGCCACTGATTTTTTTTTTCTCTCAATATCTCATCTCAGCTTAAACCTGCAGTGTGTAGAGTTTTGTGATTTTTTCCTAGCAGACTTAGTAGAAAATAATTATAATATCCTTAAATACGTTTAATTTAGTGTATAATAGCTGACATTTTTTTTAAGAATTATAATTTTTTCCCTTAGAAAGGGTCTCATATATGTCCATATTTCTCCATACCTTGGACCAAGGCCTGGGCGCCGCCATGTTGTCATGGTTGGAATGTCATCAGGTGCATTGTTTAAAATTTAGAATTGTTCTTGTCCTTGAAGGCCACTGTAGCTTCTGTTATTATTCAAAAGGGTTGGGGTTACCCGGGGAGTGTCGCATTCTAGAACTTTGTAGAACTTTCTTGATGATGTCATATTACACACTGCACCTTTAATCCAACTCCTCACTGTCAACTCCTCCGGCTTCCTTAGTCTATGCAGTGTGTTCCAATCCCCGTACTGTCTGCTATTTAGTATGCCTTGAAAAAGATTTAGGATGTCCCAATACATGCATGTCAAATGAAGTATGCCGAAAAATAGCAGGATGTCCATGTACATCCCATTGCATTTTGCACTATGGAAACCAGCCCTGCGTTCCAATCCCCAAACTATCTACTATTTAGTATGGTAGAAAAAAGATTTAGGATGTCCCAAATCTTCTGGTCAGATTTAGTATGCTTAAAAATATTGGGGTGTCTGCAACATTCGGCTGAGATTTTTAGTGTTGAAATCAGCATGCTATTTGAGGTGATTCTAACCCATAATCCAGTTTGCTCCAGAAGTGACGTCACATCAATGAATGAAAACCCCCGGGGATGAGACGGATATAAAAGCAAGAGGCAAGATCAAGGCGCAATGTTATGATGAATTAAAATAAATAAAAGTATGTCCCAATAGTATGCCTACTGCATACTCACTAGATTATGTCTATGGTCAGATGTAGTATGTATAGAAAAAAGAGGGTATGCGATTTGGAATGCAGCCTATATTCCCTGATTGTCCCTCTCTGTCTCACCCTTTCTTCCCTTGTCCTTGCCACTCTATCCCTGCGTTCCGAATCGCATACTTTCTACTATATAGTATGTAGAAAAAAAGATTTAGGATGTCCCGATTCTTGTGGCCCGATATTGGATGGTTAGAAGTACCCGGATGTCCTACTTCATCCGGCCAAGATTGTTAGTGTTGAAAACTGCCTCCTATTTGGGCGAGCCTGACCCACAATCCGGTGTTCATGTGAAAACAAACGGGGATGAGACGGATATAAAAGCAAGAGGCAAGATCAAGGCGCAATGTTATGATGAAATAAAAGAGTAAAAGTATGTCCCAATAGTATGCCTACTGCATCCTAACTAGATTATTTTTATCGTCTGATATACACTCAACAAAAATATAAACGCAACACTTTTGTTTTTGCTCCCATTTTTCATGAGATGGACTTAAAGATCTAAAATTCATTCCAGATACACAATTGTACCATTTCTCTCAAACATTGTTCACAAATCTGTCTAAATGTGTGATAGTGAGCACTTCTGCTTTGCTGAGATAATCCATCCCACCTCACAGGTGTGCCACATCAAGATGCTGATCTGACATCATGATTAGTGCACAAGTGTGCCGTAGACTGTCCACAATAAAAGGCCACTCTGAAATGTGCATTTTTTTTGCTTTATTGGGGGTCTGGGGACTCAGAACCAGTCAGTATCTGGTGTGACCACCATTTCTCCATGCAGTGCAAAACATCTTCTTCGCATAGAGTTTATCAGATTGTCAATTGTGGCCTGTGGAATGTTGGTCCACTCCTCTTCAATGGCTGTGCGAAGTTGCTGGAGACGGCTTATGGTGGAGAAATGAACATTCAATGCACGAGCAACAGATCTGGTTGACATTCCTGCTGTCAGCATGCCAATTACACGCTCCCTCAATGCTTGTGGCATCTGTGGCATTTTGCTGTGAGACAAAACTGCACATTTCAGGGTGGCCTTTTATTGTGGACAGTCTAAGGCACACCTGTGCACTAATCATGATGTCAAATCAGCATCTTGATGTGGCACACCTGTGAGGTGGGATGGATTATCTCAGCAAAGCAGAAGTGCTCACTATCACACATTTAGACAGATTTGTGAACAATGTTTGAGAGAAATGGTACAATTGTGTATCTGGAATGAATTTCAGATCTTTAAGTCCATCTCATGAAAAATGGGAGCAAAAACAAAAGTGGTGCGTTTATATTTTTGTTGAGTATAGTATGTATAGAATAGAAAAAAGAAAGAGTATGCGATTCGGAACGCAGGGTATAAGTCCTAACCTGGTGTCTGTGAAGTTAACGGAGACCAGGTGTTGAAAAGCCGGCGGGCTGAAATCATTCTTTTCATTTTCTGTCTCTCTGGGATTCTTCGGACTTAGCCAGCAGCAGGCACGACGAATAGCTCCGGGTAAAAAAAATAGCTCGACTCTATTGTCAGTTTCTTATTCGCACTCGTTTCTCTTCCGCTAACAAAATGATGTGTCTAATCCAATCAGCTACTATCAGATTAGCGCCCTATCCCCACTGCTGCCTATGTCTCCCTGTATTACACTGGGTAACAACACATTATTGGCTGATAGAAAGTGACTCTATTCAATATTGCCCGTACATGAATTTATTATCATTATGCGTTGACATTTTGGTTTTAAATCAGTGTAGATAATTAAAGGCCTACTTCACCGGTGGGAATATGAAGGTGTATTGAACTCTGAGAGCCTATGTAGTGTAAATGTGCAAACATTTTAGAAATCGGTTCATCCTAGCCTGAGAAAAGGCAGAAAGAGTGTTTTATGGTCTCACTGGTCTAAACCTACATTTTCCCATGTGTAATGTCACAAAATGCAGGGTTAGGATTAACATGACAGCTGGGCCAAGGGAAGACTGAGGGAAGAAAAACCTCATTCATTATATTATAACAGCGATTTTATAATGATAGAACACCGGTTCTGTATGGGTGAAATATTCCTTTAATGTATTGGGTGAATGTAACTGAGTAAGGAGAGGATGTGTGGTCTCGTAGCTAGTAGCCATATTGAATAAAGCTCTCTGCTCTTTCCTCTCAAAATGAATGAGAGACTCAGAGCTCAGGGACCAAGTGATCGAGCAGTGCAGCAGGTGGTCTGAGCTGACAGATAACTGCAAAGCCTTTTGTTGCTGGAATGGTTGAAATATATATATTTTTTTTTACAAATACTCAAAAGATTTCTCAGCTCCTGCAAGGGCTCGGTAGGCTATGGCTCCCATGCCAAAATAAAACAGGACATCTCCTCTGCCACTGCTTCACGGGCAAATTCAAGCATACATAGTTCTGTTGTAGTTGCAAGAAGACTAATAAATAATAAAAAAAAATATATATATATTCATTTTCAGTGTGTGCGAGTGAAATCGGTTAGTAAATCATAACCGTTCAGGAAAAAACTAAAATCTATTTTTTTTTTAAGTATTGAAAATGACTTCAATGTGTTCAGGAAAAGACACAAGCGAGTCTGCGGAATCCGTGTGTGTGTGTGTGTGTGTGTGTGTGTGTGTGTGTGTGTGTGAGAGAGCGCAGGTTGTCTGTGTGAACACAAACTTGATGTTACTGGTGCATAGGCTATATAGTATGTGGTGTTGATGAAAGCAAATACAGGTATATATGGCCATATGGGGACACTCATTTTTTACACACACACTTGCATTTAGAGCAGACGGAGAGAAGAACAGAAAAGTTGGACCGACTTGCCGTTGGTGTGCAGACATTCTGGGTGGTCTGTGTGTTTTCCAGCATTGCAGATCTGTTGATAGTAGTGCTACATTCATCAGGAAATGGATTTCTGCTGAGCATTTTTAAGCTTGATGGCCTAGTCACAACAACATTTAAAACAGCAGAATTTCACAGCTAAACCAATGTATTTCACTAGATAAAGGAGTCAAATAGAGAGTCCATTTTTCTTCATTAAAGATATTCCAGCAAGACGGTTACTCAATGTCTTAAAGGTGCAGTACGCAGTTTCAGAGGAGGGGGATTTGTTTACATTCACAGAGCCTGCAGTTAGTTTCCAAAACATATTTCATCCACATGTATTTCTTAATATTGATTCATTCTATCATCATAAATCCAAACTAAATTATTTTGAGGGAACCTGGAACCAAACGTAAGACTAGAATATGTATGTAAACCAAACTGTGGGCCCTGCTGCTGTAAACAACAACAACAGTAAAACAGTAACTTTTCAGGAAGCTTTCTAACTTCAAACAGTGTTCCAGGGATCACATTTTTCTGTGAGGAAAGTTTGTTTATTCAGGAATGAGAATATACCTTAGAAAAATGTTCACTTCTCTGACACACCCAAAGTTACACACTGCACCTTTTAAATGCCTATAGTCACAACAACAAAAGAGCAAGTTTTTCACTCTTTTTTAAAGTCTTGTTATCCCCCTCTAATTTTGCTCCCTCCAATGTTTTCCTCTGCGTGCCAAAAATACAGATGGTGGCGCCTAACTTAATCACAATTAGCCGTAGCCATCTCGGCTTGAATGTCAATTAGCAGCTTTTTGTTAGCCGTGAAAAAGGTCTGGCAGTCATTACAAGCGACTGGCAATCAAGCCCTGCGTTCCAAATCACATACTCTTTCTTTTCACTACACTACATACTAAAGCACAGAAGAGTTTTAGGGCCACAGACAGGAGAGAAAAAAAATATCAGATAAGGAAGATTTTTTTTTATTATGTCGGGTAATGTCAAGACTAAAGACGAATACTAAAAAATGTAATTGGAGTTAGTGGGGCATTTACGTATTTTCAGTATACTATAATTGATGTGCATGTATTGGGACATTCTTAATCTTTTTCTGGCATACTAAATAGTATGGAAGTATGGGGATTGGAACGCAGGGAAGGTTTTGCCACAACAGCTACAACAAAGAGGCCAACAACACTGGTGGCAAACTGACAGGTAGATTAGAGGTAATGACTTTCAAATGCCAAGAAAATAAAACAATAAAACTCATGCCAAACATACTAGAACTACTCTAGCAGTGTTGCCAACAATAGTAGTTACTTGTTTTGTCTACACACACGGTTCAATACCGTCAAACACTTTCCACCAAGACCCTGCGGTGAAGCAGTCTGTCACCTTCTGTGTGTGTGTGTGTGTGTGTGTGTGTGTGTGTGTGTGTGTGTGTGTGTGTGTTGTCCATCTGTGTATGTGAGAAACACTTGCTCACATTTGCTCTGCTCCGCCGTTGATAAGCACTGTCAAATCCACTCTCCCGCTCTAATCTGAGAGATTTAGGAACGTGTTTGCATCGCTCAAACACACACACACACACACACACACACACACACACACACACACACACACACACACACACACACACACACACACACACACACAATATGCTGCTGCACACTTGGTCACAGAAGAATTAAGTCGCCAGTGTGTGCTGTGCAACAACCTTCTTGGTTTCCTTCCAAATACATTTTATTCTCCTTCACACATGCACTCACACACACACACACACACACACACACACACACACACACACACACACACACACACACACACATGCAAACAGATGTCAGATGTATTTACTAAAGGCAGGGGACACCTATTAGGATTGTTGAGTTTATGATAAGCTTGACGAATGACAGGATTAAATCCGTTATTCTTTGGGCCCGTTAGTTTTGACAGTTGTCAGGTCAATAATTTAAATTTTTCAGTGTAGAAGGATTTGAAATAGTTTGTCCTATAATCCAATTGCAGCCCAATTTTTTCTTATTTAGACATTTTTGCTATTCAATAATAGTGGATGCATTGGCAGCCTTTTTGCTAGTTTCCTGCATAACCCCTGATCCAAACAAGTTCATATTTGGCACTGATTACCCTTGGATCCTTAGCAACCCACTCGCCAAAAATTAAGTAGATCGAAAATACGCTTAGAGAGATACTCAAACAAAAGATAAGACAGCCTTTTGTCTGATTTTCTTATCGCTGGCCTGTATCAAGACAGTTAAAATATGTTGCTTTCTGCCTGTCAAAAAAAAACGAAGAAAAAAGTCTCATATATGTATGTTTTTGCAAGTGGTCGTGACATGTGCCATATGGGGTGTCAAGTCTCTGTAATTTAAAGCATATAGGTCCGGGTGAAATTCTATATTTTATCTTGCTGCCTGTCAACAACTTCTGTGGAAAAGACATCCCAATTATGGTCTTCCACGGCATTGCACTGGGTGTATTTTTTGCTGGAATTTGCAGTGTCCCGCTGTGATAAAATAGGGGTAATTCAGTCAAGTCAAAGCCTTTTTAGAGATGGGTTTTCATCCTTCACTTTCACCTGTACTCCTTTCATCTATCCGTCCGTTTTTTTTTTTTTTGCACACCGCTGGGTGAAACACCTTGATACTGTCAGGAGAAGAAATTGTGGCCGAAAAAATGATGATAAAAGCGAAACACGGCGATAATAAGTGCATCAACATTACATTGCTCTGGACAGTTCGGCCCTCACTTCAAAGCTGCGGGTGTGATTCCTATTTCATTTGAGATTCTCTTCCACAAGCCTTTCATCTGAGAGAGGCAGGGCGGAGTGGACATATGCTCGCTCTCACACGTACACACACACACACACACACACACACACACACACACACACACACACACACACACACAGAGGCGGAGGGTTGAGTGGACAGACGCTCGGTCGATTGGAGGAGTTGTTTCGGGGTGCCTTCTATCTCTCGCTCCAAATGTTTTTCTCCAACTTGAATTATGGTTCAAAGACGTCTTTGATGCACTTCGGTACATAGAGAGGTACACACACACACACACGCACACACACACACACACACACACACGCACGCACACAGCCACACACCTATACACGCGAACAAGACCAACAGTGGACTGTGTGCCTTCATCGACCAAGTGTGGACTTCCATTTCTGGTCATTTCAAAAAATGTCAACTGTTAGATCTGTAGAACTCTGTTGGTTAGTGCGCACACACACACACACACACACACACACACACACACACACACACACACACACACACACACACACACACATTCACAAACTCTTATTTGGTACAAGGACACCCTTGGCTTGTTTCTAGCGATGTTGTCCATACCTGAACAAAATTGAAAGAGTCTTAAATATTAAGACGAATCGGAATTGTTGAGTGGCAAAAAAGTGGATTTAAATGTCCCCTCCAATGTCCTCCTCTTATCAGGAACAGCCGATGCTCATAGCCACATTAGTTTCACCGTGGGACTCACCGGTTAGTTTTGGTCGGATTAGTGTTATCTATTGTGTTTGTCCTGTCATGCCGGCACCACCCACCTTCACACTATAGGGCCGGAAATAACTTAATTATTATTATTATTATTTTTATTTTTTTAATCGGGTGATTGGATCCCGGCTTTTCACATTTGCCTTCGACACAAAGAAATCTAGTTGAAGCGAGCTGTAGAAAGACGAAAAGCGCTTTTGTTTTAAGGGCCCTTCAGGAATTCACCGAGCACCACAGAGGACAATGTGACAGTTGATTTAAAAAAAGAGAGATTTCAAGTGTTCCAATCACCATGGCAAGAAGGTTGGTTTTGATTAGGCGTTACTATGGTGACAAATTTGTTATCACTGCAACAAGGAGGACTGAGTTCGAAAAGCCCTACTAACGTCCTCCCTCATACATGCTCAACATGTATAGGCCTATATAATACATACTGTGTACTTAACCATCGATTGTTTATGCGAGGTTCGTCGGACCGTTTACACAGAAGTATATAGAAGCAATAAAGAATAATTCTGTGTCGTTTGAAAAGACGGTTGAGTAGAAAAGTATCGATCCATACACAAAATCTTCCCGGTACTCATCCGGTGCATGTCTCGCGTACACAAACTCACATACACAACCACAAAGTGACTCAAATTTACTTCAAAATTAGTATAAGTGGGACATTAGTAGGGCTTTTAGTATGAGTAGGACTTTAGTAGGGCTTTTAGTATGAGTAGGACTTTAGTAGGGCTTTTAGTATGAGTAGGACTTTAGTAGGGCTTTTAGTATGAGTAGGACTTTAGTAGGGCTTTTCGAACACAGCCAATGATTGTATTTGGCCTCTGCTGTGATTATTTCAGTGCGGTCACAAGAGTTCTGCTCCTTATTTCACCCCTCCCTCTCCCTCTCCTCCACCACCACATAGCTTCATCTGCTAATAGGGATGATGGATTTATAATCAATGTCCATGCCACTGTAGCCGCGGCCAGCCACATAAGGCGATCTATGATAATCTCCCAAAGCTAAATCTGTGGCATAATTACAATCGTTTATAATCATTTTACACTGAACAATTCTCCTGATTAAGCCACTATATAACAAGAGAGAGTATATTGGCCTGAGTAAGGATTAAACTGGGGCTGTAAAGGGAAAAAAAGAACACGGGAATTTGAAAAGAACATTGTTAAAAAGTGTTAAAGCTATAGTGCGTAACTTCCGTTGCCCCCCCCTCCATGAGTAATTACAACAACACTGTTGCCGCATATACATAAGGTAAGCATTCGGCGATCGCCTAGAGATGTTATACCTTCTGCTGTACATCCAGGTTTTTTTTCTTAGTAGTAGAATCAACAACTGACACATTTCTTTGGCAACTCCTAGTGATTTTTCTGAGCTCCAGCGCCAGTGTCGGGGGAGGGATGGGGGGTCGCGCACTATGGCTTTAAAGACAAAATAAAGAAAGGGAGGCAATGCATGAGAGGTAAAGAGATAGAGGGAGGAGGTGTGTAGAGAATGGACAGAGGACGACAGGCAGAGAGATGGATGGTAGGAATAAGTGATGGAAAGAAACAACCTGTGTGCCATAGTATCAATTCACCACTGAATACATTGCGTGTTTCACCATACGTTTAGACTCTAAGGTTGCATTACAAATCGCATACTCTTTCTTTTTTCTATTCTACATACTACATCTGACCATGACAATAATCTAGTTAGCATGTATTAGACATACAATTGGGACATACTTTTACTTATTTATTTCATCACAACACCGCGCCTTGATCTTGCCTCTTGCTTTTATATCCGGCGCATCCCCGTTTGTTTTCATACGGAGGCTCCGTCGATGTGACGTCACTTCACGTGCGCACTGGATTGTGGGTTAGAATCGCCCCAAATAGCATCCTGATTTCAACACTCAAAAATCTATTCTGGATGTTGTATGTAGACACATGGGTATTTTTATCAAGCATACTAAATCTGACCACAAGAATTGGGACATCCTAAATATTTTTTTTTATCTACCATACTAAATAGCAGAAAGTATGAGGATTGGAACGCAGGGCAAGATGTATTCCCTGTTCGTTTGTTTTCCACTATAAAAGCAAAGTGACTCTCGTTTAGGTTGTGATCAGAGTGAGGGAGTGAGAGGGCGTATACACCTCATGAATGGAGTGAGTAATGACACTGTTGCCGAGGAACGAGTGATTTAGGAGAGACATTTGGGATGAGTGTACGGGAAGGTTTATTATAATGATACAGTGGATCAGAGAAGGCAAGGCAAGTTTATTTCTATAGCACAATTCAGACACAAGGCCATTCAAAGGGCTTCACAGGGGCAATATTTCAATACATAAAACACATTAGAAAAGCGAGTGAATAGAAATAAACAATTTAAAAGCGAATGAATTCAAGTAGAACATTTAGATAAAATAAAAAGTACAGGTTAAAATGGAAATAGAAAAGTCTTCAGACTCGATTTATAAAAGAACTGGGCGTTGCAGCAGACCTCAAGTTCTCTCGGAGTTTGTTCCAGAGTTTTGGTGCATACAAACTAAAAGCTGCTTCTCCTTCTTTGGTCCTAACTCTGGTGGAAGAGTGAGAGAGCAAATGAATGAAGGTATGGACGGATGGAGAGAAGAACTGAGATGAAAATAAAGGAGAGAAGGCCATGAGGGATGAAAGAAAAATGTCCCTGTGTTCCAATTCACATACTTTTTCTTTTCACTACACTACATACTAAAGTACAGAAGAGTGTTAGAGCCACAGGAGAGAAAAACAATGAGATGAGCAAGATTTTTTTTCATTATGTCCAGAAATGTCAATAATAAAGACGAATACTCCAAAATGCTATTGGAGTTAGTGGGGCATTTTTGTATTTTCAGCATACTACAATTGACATGCATGCATTGGGACATCCTAAATCTTTTTCTGGCATACTAAATACCATTGAAGTATGAGGGATTGGAACGCAGGGGTTTATATCAGTTTTTATCTATATAGACCAATATCGTAAATAGCCATTTGCTTTTGATATCATTGGACGGCTCGACGGGTGAAAAGTTCCAACCAGTGTAACCCATTATAAACGGTACACGGAAAGTAGGTTTCAGGCTGCCATAGACTGTAGAATCAAACAAATCCAAAGACAGCGTACACACTTCAAAGCCAAGTCTGACAATAATAGGAGTGATAGAGCCGACCCCACAAACCTTCCCTGCTGTTACCGCGTCAACAACAGATATGCAATTAGCGTTCCACGGATTCGATGATGCGCACCCATCTGGAAAATTGCTGTCAGAACCACTTTGCACATGTCAAAGAAATTGTGATATTCTGACTGACTGAATGCTTTGTGCAATGGGCGCAATGTAAAAAAACCACACACATCTCATCGATTCACTGTGTTTAACGCCCATGTAAACAGTTAAGTTGGAATCTTCAAACCGAATGATAATTGTCCAGAACAAAACAGTGTTATGCTGGGGTGCTGTGGTGGCGTAGTGGATAGAGCATGTACCATATTGGCTCCGGCCTTCGTTGCAGTGGTCGCGGGTTCAAATCCGACCCGTGGACCTTCACTGCAGGTCATCCCCCTCTCTCTATTTCTCCCCCTTCCAACTCTGTACTACTAAAGCCTGAAAATGCCCAAAAAAAATCTTCAAAAAAACAGTGTAATGTTTTCAGTGTAAAACAAATATGTCACAGCCTGTTAAACTTTATAAAGTACTTCTGAAGCTTAATCCACTTTCTGGCATTTGAACAGAGTCTTCGCTCTGTTACAAACTCTCCTAGTATAGTGTGTGTGTGTGTGTGTGTCTGTGTGTGTGTGTGTGTGTGTGTGTGTGTGTGTGTGTGTGTGTGCGGCTTAGTTCTGAAGCTCCTTTGTAAGTTAGTGATTTATTGGCAAAGGGATGAATGTCTGGAACATACTGAAAGTACCAAGCAATGGTGGACAGTAAGAGAGAGAGTGTGTGTGTGTGTGTGTGTGTGTGTGTGTGTGTGTGTGTGTTAATGGTGTGTTTATGTACCTGTTTAATGGCGGTCTCTCCCATCTCTCCAGAAAGTCAGTTTACAAGTGAATAGTGTGTAATATCAGAGTATTTAGCAGCTTCTAGTCCCTTGCTAACCCTTCCCTTTTGGGTGAGAATTTGCAGAAGCTACGGTGGCCTTCAAGGACAATAAGCTAGTCACTAAAGATGGCATCATCCAACACTGCCTCAAGTCTTTCCACAATAAAAAGCAGGCTGTTAAGCTTTGTTTCGAAGCACAGCATCGCATTAAACTTTTTGAGTTTTTTTTCCCGCCAAATTTCATCAATAAATCCTACACAAGAATTGGTTCCCTGAAGCGTGAAGGCACTACTGTCTCTCCACTCACACTGTCTGCCCTTTGCCTCAGGCTCTCTCCGCCTGTCCAATGTGTCAGCTTGACCTTTCAAAATAAAATAAATAAAAATCTAATTGAAAATATATCAGTTCGGCAGCTGCTATTATTCTGTGGCCTTTTGCCCCTCTTCTATATAGTATACACCTCTTAGGAAAACATGTTCCGGCGTTCTATTCACAAAACGTGTTATCTCTTTAGCGTGTTATAAAAAGATATTCTCCTCTCTTTGTGGGAACTTAAAGGTGCAGTCAGCCATTCTGGAGAAAGCTTTGCGTCAAAATTAATATCTCGTCATGATCCACTATACGTACTGTGCGTGCGCTGAAAAAACAATCCAGTGTTAATACACAGCCTAGGCTCTGTAAACAGGCTTGTTGATAGCTCAGTTTGGGCCCCCTTCGTTTACGCATCCTTTGTTTGCATACCCGTTTATTTACAGAGCCTAGGCTATGTACTGACATCAGGTTTTTCAGTGCACACACACTGTACGGACAGGTAGCGGATCATAAGGAGATATTCACTGATCTACCTTTATTTGAGTCAGTAATTCCACCAATCAATGGAGGACTGTGTGTGTGTGTGTGTGTGTGTGTGCGCGTGTGCGTGTGTGTGTGTGTGTGTGTGTGTGTGTGTGTGCGTGTGTGTGTGTGTGTGTGTGTGTGTGTGTGCGCGTGTGCGTGTGTTTGTGTATGAGACATCCCCCTGCATAGAAATTAAGTTGCCTTGTATATTTGACGCTGCATTCTAGACAAATGCAAATCAAGAAGCTCGCACTCACTTTGCACGGTGTAGTTTTTTCTTAATTACTTTTTTCTCTTTTTGGCTATAGCTGCAAAAAGAAAAGTGCCATCGGAGCAGGATCACTACAACAGGAAAGAAGTATTTCTCCGGTGACAACTAACGACTGCAGGACTGATAGAACTATTCTGGACTTCATTAAAAAGTATGTTGATGTGTTGATCAATAATCTCTCTCTCCCTCCCTCTCTCTTTCTCTCTCTCTCTCTCTCTCTCTCTCGGGAGTAATCAACTCGAGGAAGTAACATTAAGTTTGTATAATGAGCCGGTTAATAAGAATTTATTTGATTACTTCTTAAGAAACTGATGCTATAGGATCTCATTTCCAGGGGGAGAAAACTGTGTGGTGGGTTTTAAAGGTGATTACATTGTTTTTAGTTTGCCTTATTTTCACAGCAAAATGGAGTAGATTAGTTGGAACGCTTTTTTAACTGCCATGTTATGCTCCCATGCATCGTGCAGTCGTTGCAAGTACAAACTGTTCACCTAGGGGGCGCCCTTAGCTCAGTTGGTAGGGCGGCCCCCCCCCCCCCCCACCATGGGCCTCGGCCAACAGCAGACCCGGGTTCGATTTCAGCCCGCGGTCGTTCTCTGCATGTCACTCCCCTCTCTGCCCCATTTCAACTCTGTCTCTACACTGTCAATAAAGCATAAAAATGCCAAAAAAATAAAAAATAAACTGTTCACCTTGTGTTTCAAATGAACCAATGGTGTGCTTTAGGAGTTGAGATTTTTGGTTCAGAGTATTGAAATAAAAAATGTTAATGATAGTGGCTGTTAAACGTAGTTGTATAGGAGGAATATACAGACGCAAACAGACAAAATGAATTCAAGATAAAATCACTTTAATGTCAATTTTGGACGTTTTTATTTTTACTAGTATGAAAGAAGACATGGTGTGGAAGCAAAGATAGACAAAAATCTCAAAATGTAGCAGTGCTTGAATTACATTTTTGTTTGCCTGTGTGTGTGTGTGTGTGTCTGTCTGTCTGTCTGTCTGTCTGTCTGTCTGTCTGTCTGTCTGTCTGTCTGTCTGTCTGTCTGTGTCTGTCTGTGTACAACAAGGGACGTTTTTGTGCATAACCTGTCAGTAATAATCCTCCAGCTTGTTCCGTTACCTGTTGCTTGACTGAAAAACCAGTCAACTATTTCGACTCCTCCTGCCAATTCTACTGATATATTCCCTGCGTTCCAATACCCATACTTCCCTACTATTTAGTATGCCAGAAAAAGATTAAGAATGTCCCAATACATGCACGTCAATTGTAGTATGCTGAAAATATATAAATGCCCCACTAACTCCAATGGCATTTTTGGAGTATTCGTCTTTATTCTTGACATTTCTCGACATAATGAAAAAAAAAATCTTCCTTATCTGATAATTTTTTTCTCTCCTGTGGCCCTTAAACTCTTCTGTACTTTAGTATGTAGTGTAGTAAAAAGAAAAAGTATGTGATTCGGAACGCAGGGATTGTTTGCCTAACCTAGCTACCTTATGCTTGGCTTACCTTGACCGAACCCTCTCTGAACCCAATGTTGGTACAGGTGTCTGCAATAGAGTCTCAACCTCCTATCTAAATTGCCTCTCATACACTTACCACACATTTCTTGACATAGTACACTTCAGATTAGGTTCAGTGACACATTTTGTGTATTGCAACAACATTAGAGTAAGTTAACAGAACTAAATCGGCTTGGTTATATTTCGGCTATGGATGTGTTACAGTGACAAAATTGAGATATTAAATATATATATTTTTTTGCCTCTTTAGCTTGTACCTATGAATGTATAGACAAATATCACTCTTATGGGGCGCTCCGGTGGCGTAGTGGATAGAGCGCGTACCATATCGGCTCCGGCCATCAATGCAGTGGTCGCGGGTTCGAGTCCGACCCGTGGACCTTTACTGCAGGTCATCCCCCCTCTCTCTCTGTGTCCCTATTTCAACTCTGTACTGTCTAATAAAGCTTGAAAATGCCAAAAAAAATAATTAAAAAAAATATCACTCTCATGACTTTGATTCCGAATAAAGCTTAAAAAGATGATCATTCTTAAGCTAGTTCTGGAGTTATATGATGCATCTCTAAGCGTGGTTTGTCAACATTTACTCACGATAGAACTTAGACATAATATACGGGATAGTTTATTC
>OX442371.1:2989284-2994284 GCA_949357725.1 Hyperoplus immaculatus
GCAGCAGGGCCCACAGTTTGGTTTACAATCATATTTTAGACTGATAGGGTTCCAGGTTCCCTCAAAATAATTTAGTTTTGATTTATGATGATAGAATTATTCAATACTAAGAATTACATGTAGAGTAAATATGTTTTGTAAACTGACTGCAGGCTCTGTGAATGTAAACAAACCCCCCTTCCCAGAAACTGCATAGTGCACCTTTAATTGAGGTGATGGGAGGTTGGAAAAGACATATTAAAAATTCGTAACAAAACAAATACTACATATAAATTCCTCACCAAATACTGCTGTGACCTCTGCAGTGCATTTAAACCTGCAATGTGTAGAATTTTGGGTTTTATTTCCTAGCAGATTTTGTAGAAAGTAATTATAATATCCATAAGTACATTTAATTTAGTGCATAATAGCTGAATTTTTTTTTTTTAATTATTATTTTTTCCCTTAGAAAGGGTCTCATATATGTCCATATTGCTGCATATTTTGGACCAAGGCCTAGTGCCGCCATTTTGAAAGTGTCATAGTTGGAATGTCATCAGGTGCATTGCCTAAACTTTTTAATTGTTCTTGTCCTTGAAGGCCACTGTAGCTTCTGTTATTATTCGAAAGGGGTGGGGTTACCCAGGGAGCGTTGCATTCTATAACTTTGTAGAACTTTCTTGATGATGTCATATTACACACTGCACCTTTAATGGCTAAAATATTCAGTTTCAAATACAGTATGTGTGTGGATTTTTTTTTTAAAGAGGACCTATGATGCTTTTTGACTTTTATGACCTATAAACGTTGTTATGATGATTCATAGTCATGCTTAACCATACTAAATTATCAAATAATGACTTACATGCAGTTCGACATATTCCCTGCTGACCGTCTGGGGTGTCTGTGCAGAGCACTAAACACTATTCTAGCCAGTCGAGAAGTCACGTGTTCAAAGCGGTCTACCCTTTCATAATTTGTGACGTCGCATAAAACTTTGTGACGTCTCCACGCGGATGTTTCCATGTATGGTAATGCTGTCACTTCCCTGTTCGCGTCTGCCTCGCGTCTGCTTTGCGCCCTTATAGGTCCATGCTCGCGCTTCCCGCCACTGAAAGTGTTCCGGAAGGAAGGTAACCAATCACAATGGAGTGGGGTTTGCAGGAGGGGGGAGAGGGGAGCGGAGATGGCCGAAGCACAGGCGGAGGGAGCCGAAGCACACACACTCAAGTGTTGACAGGATGTGCTGGATCGCCAAAATAAGAGAAAGAGCTTCCTGAAAATCTACATAGTTTTTTGTGATGTGATTCGTGTCAGGTTGCTCTATAGCAGTGTAAAACAAGAAATTAAGACCAGAAAAGTAGCATAATAGGTCCTCTTTAAATAATTCCTGAAAAACCATAGGTCTCTACTTACTTATTCCGACTGCATTTCCTTATATAACCTCTCCCCGCCGTATATTTTCTTTAGGGCTAGTAACTGGGCAGAAAGTCAAAGGACCATTTAAGGGTTTAGTTTTAACGAGGATATATTGCCCTGTGCTTGACTGTCACAATACAATGTGAACCTAGAACCTTGTGTTGGTCCAATTAGTTTGAAAGAGAAGGGTTTCCCCCACTCAGCTTGGAACACTGAGGTGGAATTCATACATGTCACAGTGTGCATGTTATTTGTGTGTGTGTGTGTGTGTGTGTGTGTGTGTGTGTGTGTGTGTGTGTGTGTGTGTGTGTGTGTGTGCGTGTGTTTTCGGCAAATGTCCACTAAACCAAAGTCCACCATGTGTCCACCAACATTGGAGTTCCTCTAGCATGCAGTAATGTATTATTGCAACATATAGGTCCTATATTTGAAAAACCTATTTGCAGAGTGTTCTGTGCAAATTGGATTTGAATCCACACTTACTGTGAGCACGAGATTGCTTTTCCTTGTGCCAAAAACCTTTTCCAGTGGAGAAATGTGTTGAGTGAGCCAGTGGGCGGGTGATGTCCCTGAATTGGATGTGCTGTAGCTGAGGACCTTCGTTGCACACCATTTCCCATTTCTCTTTAGTTTTTCTATCATCTCTCTATGTCCTTAATAAAAGCATAAAAGACAGGGCGCTCCGGTGGCGTAGTGGATAGAGCGCGTACCATATCGGCTCCGGCCTTCGTAGCAGTGGTCGCGGGTTCAAATCCGACCCGTGGACCTTTACTGCAGGTCATTCCCCCTCTCTCTCTCTCTCTGTCTGTCTCTCCATTTCAACTCTGTACTATCTAATGAAGCTTGAAAATGCAAAATTCAATCAATTCTAGAATTAGTTGTGCAAATTCTACTTTTGAAAGACGTGTATGTTGTTTTATATCCTGCCGTGCTCTGTTCTATGGCCTCTCAGGTAAGGCAAGGCAAGGCAAGTTTATTCATACAGCACGATTCAGACACAAGGCCATTCAAAGTGCTTTACAGGGGCATGACATACATCAACATTAAAAAAACAGCAAGGATAGAATAGACATTAGAAAAGTTAATTAAAAAGATGAATAGAAATAAACCATTTAAATAATATAAAAATTTCAGGGTTAAAAGGGAAACAGAAAAGTCTTCAGATTTGAATCGCATACTCTTTCTTTTTTCTATTCTACATACTACATCCGACGATAAAAAGAATCTAGTTAGGAGGCAGTAGGCATACTATTGGGACATACATACTTTTACTCTCTTATTTCATCATAACATTGCGCCTTGATCTTGCCTCTTGCTTTTATATCCGTCACTTCACGTGCGCACCGGATTGTGGGTCAGAATCGCCCAAATAGGATGCAGTTTTCAACACTAACAATCTTGGCCGGATGAAGTAGGACATCCGGGTACTTCTAACCATCCTAAATCTGGCCACAAGAATCGGGACATCCTAAATCTTTTTTCTACATTCTATATAGTAGAAAGTATGCGATTCGGAACGCAACCTTAGTTTCGTTGACCAGCAGGTTTCGGCCTAATTTGTCACTCTATCAAGGCACTGATTGGCCCGCGGAGCAGCCAATGAAACGGTGTGTAGCTGCCTCCTCATTGTGCATGCTGTGTGTATCTCTGATTGAACCACACAGCGCCTGCAATGTGGAGGTTGATGCACACACACACACACACACACACACACACACACACACACACACACACACACACACACACACACACACACACACACACACACACACACACACAGAGAGACCTCTCACGCAAACTTGCTGCCTGCTTGGTTGTTTTGGTTGTCAAGGACACAAGTGAGAATTGGACGCTGTTTTTGATTTGCACATATTTTTTCGCACACATACTTTATTTTGTATGTAGATGCACTGTACACACACACACACACAGTTGAAGACGGTTTTACATACACTGGTGGACCCACAGGCACAGTGACTCTCTCTCTCACACACACACACAGACACATACACACACACACACACACACACACACACACACACACACACACACACACACACACACACTCACACACACCTTATAGGGTTAGGGTTAGGGTGTCCATCTCTCCACTTGCAATCTATATGCAAACAGGTGCATTTCAGTGACAGGCGAGTTTCTTTGTGGCAGTACAGAAATCTGATGCTATCATTTGTAAATTTTGTTATGTATATACTGTATATATAGCTACTTTCTTAACACTGTTATGAAGTGCTTAACATAGAAAAATAAAGCAGAACCTATTCCCAATAACAGACAGACAGACAGACAGACAGACAGACAGACAGACAGACAGACAGACCAAAGCGCGGATACATTAGAATATCACAAGAAAGAAAACAGAAACACAATAGGTATAAAACAGATATAAAATGAGATCAGAGCTAAAATAGGACGTTTAAAAGCATTAGTGTTTTTACCACGCCAGCTGTTGTTCCTGGGTGAGCGTATACCCATCACAAAGGCATTAAGAAAAACTATATAAAAATAGCATTCTTTGCACTGATGGTCTCGTTTGCTGTTACATGTCATTTATGATCATCAGAGGAAAAAATTAGACTGTTCCTGAAATATTCAAAAGTTCCTCGTAGCACCTTTTAAGAAGTGATCTAAAAGTAGTTAGGCCTTTGGTCTGTGTGATTGTGATAGCATTTGGCAGAGAGTTTCATTGGTAAAGTGCCTGTTATAACTACTGCATTTCTCCCCGCATTGCAGTGGCACCATGGAGCCCCGGCCCCATGATGGCCTGTGTGTAAAAAAAATCCCATTTAGTGCCATACAGATGACAAGCTGTCGTACGCTACTGGCTCACAACCCACAAAAACACTCTAATTATAAAGCATAAACCGGAATTATGTGACCATTCTGGAACCTGGTCCCTTGGGTTGTTAATGACAACTGCCACCAGAATCTGTCCCCTAATCTGGAAGCCTTTTTTGCTTGATGCCACATTTTAAGAAGAGATTTCCAACCATCCTACACAATTACTTACTTCTCCCAATTAGCTCAAATGGCTAACGTAGCTCATTGTGAATGTTTCACCGCACCACCCACCGGCTGTCATTCGTTCTCTCTTTCTAAATTCCACATTTATTTTCCTCATTTCGCCTGTGATGTGATTTCAAAGTCTGTTCATACTCAGTTCCACTTGCTCAGCCAGCCAGCGAGCCAGCCAGCCAGCCAGCCAGCCCGCCAGCCCCTGTCCGCTCAATCAAGGTGCACGCTTCCAGGGCTAATTAGCTTAGCGCGGAGGCTAGCCAATCCCAGGGGAAGTGCCACTGGGTAATTAGCGGTGCGCTAATAGGCGTAGTAATGGAGAGTGGAGACCGACAGTCGGTTTCCAGACAGTTGCTTGTCTCTGGTGGGTGTTTTGCTGTTTGCGTTGATGTCAAGTAGAGTATATGCAACAGGAGGCAACAGTTAGACATCACTGAAACTGGCAAGTTAAAGCTGCAGTGTGTAGTTTTTTTTTTGTTTTTCTTGTCAGTTGTTGTTAAGTGTACTTCTATATTGGTTGGTCATACAGTTGGCTTGCCATGGTCACATCAAATCCAACACACTCT
>OX442371.1:3004284-3009284 GCA_949357725.1 Hyperoplus immaculatus
GAGTTTGACGAGGAGCTCCTGAATGCACCACTAGTTTGGATGACGGTGTAGCGGAGCAGTTTAATGTGTATGCGGCGCATGCATAGTACAGTGTGACCTTGGGATGCTTTGAAGGCCCATCGTTTTTTTAAATTATTTTTATATTTTAACCTTTATTTTACAGTTCGAAGTAGATATAACAGGGTTGAAATGGGGAGACAGAGAGAGAGAGAGAGAGAGAGAGAGAGAGAGAGAGAGGGAGAGGGGGGGGGATGACATGCAGTAAAGGTCCACGGGTCGGACTCGAACCCACGACCACTGTGAAAAGGACTGAGCATATGGTACACTACACACTCTACATAATTTACAGAAGCTACGGTGGCCTTCAAGGACAAGAAGCTATAGTTACTAAAGATGGCATCAACCACCACTGCCTCAAGTCTTTCCACAATATCAAGTGATGAGGTGAAGGTGTATTTAGTTATTTCTGCAGACAGTACTTTACAGTATTTTCCAATGGGCATTTCAAGCTACTATACACTATTCTACACATGTTTACCAGGTGTGTTCTGAAAAATGCCAGTTCCCTTTTCACACTTTAGGCCTATCTATTAACTTGTATCTGGTCCGAATGTCACCTACCCTGGAATACTCATTACAACCCCGTCATTATCACCTGTACTATACGATGGCTGTGCATGCTCTACACTCTAAAACTAAAATGGTGACCATGATTTGATTTGATTTGATTGAAATATAATGTAAAAGAAAGACAGAAATGATCACACAGAAAATAATGATGATGTAACACAAAATAGAACGCATGTCTAGCTAGTAGTTCATGAATGACAAAGGCTTGGTCTAAACATCAACGTGACAGCATTGTAAATCAATGTAATCTGTGTGTATTCAGTGGCTGATGTAGTGAGGCAGCCACAGCTCATTATGCAGTCAGCCCCTGCAATGTGTACTGATCGCTGCCCTAATGCCTTGCCCTACCAATTGACCTGCACTAAAAAAAAAACTGCCCAGAGCCTTGGCGTGTGTATAGTAATTATAAAAACAGATGTATGCTATTTTCTAATCGGTCAAACCCTCCAATTTATATGCAAAGTCTTGCTTTAATTAAGCCACACTACATTAAGCTCCGTTTGGTCTCATGCGGACAACTCTTTGTGTCTGTGTCCTCGATAAATGTTTTAGCTTTCGGCTCCATCGAAGCATTTCAGGTAAAGACTACGAGATTACGTCAGTCCAGGGAAAAGTCAAATGCATCAGTCATATCAAATAAATCTTTCCTAGACAGTTTTTAGACCATTTTTAATCATCACAAAATGCCCCAGCATCAAAACCGCTAACACAATTAGCTCCTTGAGTGCAAAGAGTGAACTCCTTGCTCCGTGCGTGCCAGCATGCGTGCCAGCATACGTTTTAGCGGATGGCAGATGGCCACGGCATTACTCACACTACTACTCTCAGAACTGCTTAGAATCAGTTTGACTCTTAACATTGAGGCTGGAGGGGAGGGGACCTTTCTATTCGTGAGGACACAGGGGATGTTTTGGTGCGGAGAGAGAGAGAGAGAGAGAGAGAGGGAATTCAGTTTGACAACCTCTTGGCAAGCCCCACTGCCGCTACCATTTTAACGGGACGAGTTAAGAGGTGATGCGCGGCGGATTGCAAAATCAATGACTGCTTATTTGTTTGACGTGTCGTCTCGCTGCGTGTGTACCTTTTTCTTTTCTTTTTTTTGTTTAAATGCGTCACAGAGGAAACATGCGGCTGCGGAGAAGTCGAAAGCCGAAATGATGTGATGTGAGATTCATTCAGTGAGGGCTGGAGCACCGGTGATAAGATGAGGGAGCGAGGTGCCATAAAAAAATAACAAGAGACATATCATAGCATTCCTTTGAAATAAGCACCGGACGCTTTTAGCTGTGTTATTTACTGCTTTTGATTATAAGACCCCGTATCTGCTAGGACGCAAGAGATGAACTACGACTTGTTTGTTCGCTCGCTCACGATGGGAAAGTGAAAACAAGGTGAAGATGCAGTGATATACGCATAAGGGCCCAGGCTATGCGGTGCAGAAATGACAGGGCAATTTCTCGGATGAGGTGGGGGGCGGGAGGGGAGTGTGGGGGGGGGGGTGGATCTCTAGACTATAAAGACAGGAAGAAAGAGAGGGAAACGGAGCGAATGGACCAAGCCTAGAGTCACTGATGAAGATTTAAGGACATGGCCGAGAGATTAACGGCGGAAGAGTGGAGTGCCAGAAATTAGAAATGGGCGGACACACACACACACACACACACACACACACACACACACACACACACACACACACACACACACACACACACACACACACACACACACACACACCATATGAGGCGGAGGGGAGGGGATGGAGAGATTTAGTGCCGTCAAGCGTTAAGAGAAAGTGACGGTTAAATAATGAAAGGGGGATTCATGGACGGAGATGGGGAGTGGAGGGCTGTGAAAGATGGAGGGAAGACGTAGGTGGGAAAAGGAGTGATTTAAACATGCCTTTCCTAGACCGATTGCCCTGTTGTGAACAAACTCTACGGAAAAAGAGGGATGAAGTCAGTGAAGTGGAAAGGTATATACAGCAAGACCAACCTGATTTCATATTGTGGTAGGATGTCCTAGAGGAAAGAGGGGCCGACCAGTAACCACGAGGTCTCTGGTTCCTCCTCCCAGTAACCATGAGGTCTCTGGTTCCTCCTCCCAGTAACCATGAGGTCTCTGGTTCCTCCCAGTAACCATGAGGTCTCTGGTTTCTCCTCCCAGTAACCATGAGGTCTCTGGTTCCTCCTCCCAGTAACCATGAGGTCTCTGGTTCCTCCTCTCAGTAACCATGAGGTCTCTGGCTCCTCCTCCCAGTAACCATGAGGTCTCTGGTTCCTCCTCCCAGTAACCATGAGGTCTCTGGTTCCTCCTCCCAGTAACCATGAGGTCTCTGGTTCCTCCTCCCAGTAACCATGAGGTCTCTGGTTGGATCCCCGGCACCGGACAGGAGGGTGTTAGTAGTAAAACTAGTGGTGGCTGCTATTACATCTACGTTGCCCACCATCTCTACCATTGTGTCCTTGAGCAAGACACTTAAACTGCTCCAGGGGCGCTGTACTATGGCTGACCCTACGCTCTGACCCCCTCTGGAGTGTGGGAACTTGAGAGGGGGATATGTGAATAACAAATTTCGATGTACCTTGTGTAAATTGACTAAAAAAGGAACTCAACTTAAAAAAAAGAGGGATGAAGCGAAGAGTAACGGTGTTGACCTGGCAGCTTCACATTAGTTGGGGCGCCCTTAGCTCAGTTGGTAGGGCGTTCCCCCCCCCCCCCCCCCATGGGCCTCGGCCAGCAGCGGACCCGGGTTCGATTCCAGCCTGTGGTCGTTCTCTGCATGTCACTCCCCTCTCTGCTCCAGCTCAACTCTGTCTCTACACTATCAATAAAGCATAAAAAAAATAATAATGATAAAAAAAAAAAAAAGCTTCACATTAGTTTCTCTCCAGTACTTCCGTCTGGAATTTCTCACCGTTGGGAGTGACTGCGTTCTGACCTACAGGTGAAACTCGGAAAATTGGAATATCATGCAAAAGTTCATTTATTTCAGTAATTCAACTTAAAAGGTGAAAATAATATATTATATAGACTCATTACAGGCAAAGTGAGATATCGTAAGCCTTTATTTGTTATAATTTTGATTATTATGGCTTAGAATTTATGAAAACCCCACATTCCAAATCTCAGAAAATTTGAATATTATATGAAATCAATAAAAAAGGGATTTTAAATACAGAAATGTCAGCCCTCTATAAAGTATAATCATCCATATGTACTCAGTACTTGGTTTGGGGCCCTTTTGCATGAATTCTTGCCTCAATTCCAATTCATTTTCCATGATATTCTAATAATACGAGTATCACCTGTTTATAATTCATGCTGGAGGAGTAAGGCAGCTTCTGATTGGTTCATGTAATCGTCAATCTACAGTATAACCTCATGAGAACAGCCATTTATTGACCTATTGTGAGGTCATCGGCTACAAGAACCTTCCATAGATTGACAATAAGTGAGGAGGGTCCGGTTAAAGATAAACAACCGGCCGCTCCGGTGGCGTAGTGGATAGAGCGTGTACCATATTGGCTCAGGCCTTCGTTGCAGTGGTCGCGGGTTCGAATCCGACCCGTGGACCTTTACTGCAGGTCATCCCCCCTCTCTCTCTGTCTCTCTGTCTCTCTCTCTCTCTCTCTCTCTCTCTCTCTCTCTCTCTCTCTGTCTCCCCATTTCAACTCTGTACTGTCTAATTAAAAAAAAGCAGAGAAGCATAAATGGGCTGGAGAATACATTTCCCCCCGGGCAACCCTTGAGGGAAAAAAAAATAAATTATGTGAACACAAGACGAGAAAAAGAAAAAAAAATCTACATAATGCTGTAGCAGAACACAAGAGTAATAGAAATGGATAAAAACCAAAAGGACAAACTGAAAAAATGGGGTTGAATGATCTAGTGGTCTGAGTCTTATATATATATATATATCTATTCCCTGCATGACCTTTTTCTTTAATATATTTTTGCTCGTGGTCTCTTTCGCTCTCTCTGCCCTGCCTCCCTCTCTCTCTTTTTCAATTTTGCATCATTAGATACGGCGCACAAAAGGGTGGTGATGATAAAAAAAACATAGAAAAACGATGAAAAAAAGACGAAATGAAGGAGGCCTCTTTGAAGGGTTTTATATCCTATTCTGGATCACCGTATCCTCTTACCAATTGTTGCTGCAGTCGGTGGTGCAATGGCCCCAAACGCATCGTTAAAGTTTAATTGGTTTGTGGCGCTCTCAATCCAAACCCTTCTACTTTTTTATTCACAGCTAATATGCAGTGTGTTGCCTCCAGGAAGATTTGCCTTTTTCTTCAGCCTACTAACTCTTCCTTCTCACTTGGGAGAGTTTGTTTCCCAAAACTTATCTCTTGAATCAATGAGCTAAGTTT
>OX442371.1:3014284-3019284 GCA_949357725.1 Hyperoplus immaculatus
CACCATTATGACAGTATTGATTGCCCTTAAGCTAATAATATCCCCTGTGTGTGTGTGTGTGTGTGTGTGTGTGTGTGTGTGTGTGTGTGTGTGTGTGTGTGTGTGTGTGTGTGTGTGTGTGTGTGTGTTCTTGGCAACGATCTTACTTACCATGTGACGGTGTAGCACATCATGACAAACTCTACCTCCTTCTCTCTCTCTCTCTCTCATTCTTTCATGGTTCACTCGTTCTCATCAGCATTACATATGAATGTCGGTTACATTCAAGTCATGTGCCGAAACGAGTTGACACAAAGTGGATTAAGCCCTATCAGCTCCACAAAACTCTCTCTGTATTTCTCTGTATGGCAGCGTTTACAAACTGGTGTCGTCCCCCCCCGCCCCACCCCCCTCTGACACTGGTGCAGGAGCTCAGAAAAATCCCAAGAAATGTTTCAGTTGTTGATTCTACTGCTAAGAAAAAACCTGGACGTACAGCAGAAGGTATAAAATCCAATGCACAATCACAGAAGGCTTAACCTCATGTAGATTGTGTCAACCGTGTTGTTGTAAATACTCAGAATTCTTCGTTGAGGGGGATGGGGGGACGACGACATAAGTTACGCACTATAGCTTTAATCTCTTTCACCATGTTTACCCCCTTCAAATACACATGCAAAACAGAAAGACATATCCCCCCCCCCCCCACACACACACACACACACACACATGTCCACTTAATCCAACCATTTCCCCTATAACCTGTGTGCCATTTTAAGTGTGTGCGATTAACAGCACTGCAGTGGCACATAATGTGAACGGTTGTTACACTTACAAGTGGCTGTATGCTGCTGCAACACGATTGCTTTGTTAATTTAATTGCCGGCGGCTGTCAGAGAGGTGTTACCCAGAGAGGTGATTATGCACAGACATCCCCCTGTGGCGCCTGGGTGGGCTTTACATCGCTACACACAATCGGCTGCAATTTTGAATCATCGCAAAATAGACCCTGATGTTTTTTTACGAAAATTGGAGTGAAAATATAGTTGGTTTTTTTCAAGGAATGGTTAAAGGGACACTGTGTAACATTTTAAGTAATTTATTAGCTAAAATCAATATCCTCATTCATAAATATGTCCTCATTGGTGTAAAATCACATCTGCCAATAATCTGAATTGTCCTCCTGAGCGCAGAATTACAAATATTAATATTACATTTTGTACATTGAGCAGGTAAGTCTTATGGAGGAATCCATGTTTTTGGAATGTCATCAGGTGCATTGTTCAGAATTTAGAATTGTTCTTGTCCTTGAAGGCCACTGTAGCTTCTGTTATTATTCTAAAGGGTTGGGGTTACCCAGGGAGCGTTGCATTCTAGAACTTTCTAGAACTTTCTTGATGATGACATACTACACACTGCCCCTTTAATTTTGAGATTTTTTAGCATTTTTTTTTCTTTTCATATTATCATGTTTAATTTAATTTTTTATGGGAAGGAAGCTTGCCCTGAACCATTCAAAAAGCTCGGTAGATAAAACAATAATAATCACAAAAAGCCACTGGGCCATCAACACAAGCTTTTCCTCCGTATTTGTTACGTCCAGCTTGTCTAGGGGGTGAAGGATGCAGCATTGAAACCAGTTGAAATCGGTTAAACCAAAATTGTTCATTAAAAAAATTAAAGTTAAATTGCGTAGGGACAAAACATTAAGTGCGGTGAAGGACAAGCTCAGGGCGAATGGGTGCTGCGAAAATCAATAAACAAATATGTCACCAAAAGAACACTCTTAAACTGAGCCACAATGAATCACTTAACAAAACACAAAGAATACAGCACCCCTAAAAACATAGTGCATCTAACAAAAGTTATAAGTAAAAGCAAAATCCGTGACTAAAACCTAGCACTGCAAATTAGAAACAAGTACATGTAGGTGTTTATTTGACTAAAGCTTGTCTGGTTGCGTCTGTGTATTTCTCCTATGTAGAGCTGCAACGATTAATCGACGAATCGATTATTAATCGATTATTAAAATAATCGGCAACTATTTTGATAATCGATTAATCGTTTTGAGTAATTTTTGAATAAAAAATTTCCAAATTCTCTGATTTCAGCTTCTCAAAAGTGAATATTTTCTGGTTTCTTTAATCCTATTATGACAGTAAACTGAAATATCTGTGTGTTTTGGACATAACAATACATTTGAGGACGTCAACATGGGCTTTGGAAAATTGATCAACATTTTTCACCATTTTCTGACATTTTACGGACCAAAACACTAATCGATTAATAATCGATTAATCGAGAAAATAATCGACAGATTAATCGATTATCAAAATAATCGTTAGTTGCAGCCCTACTCCTATGCAACCATCGTTAACACGGACATATTAACATTATGTCAAAATGATTATTTTCGCCCAATACTCTAAACCAAAAATCTCAACTTCCAAAGCACTTACATTAACTAAACATTATTCTCAATATATTAATATTATTGCGTTATCACGAACGTGTATCTAGTCGAAGTCCAAACTCAAAAGTTGCTTCGGTGCAGTGAACACTTAGTGGTCTGCAGCCCGAGTGAAGCATACTGTTATAATTACCCCCTAATACTAATCATTTAATCATAGTAAGATGAGTTCAAGTTGAGGTCGAGCGAGCTGCATAATAGATAGACCGGAGAATATGTGATGGCTGCATTTGGTCTTCAGTGAAAGGAGCACACACTCTGTCATGAGTTGACTTTATTATTTATTAAAAAAAAGTTTAATTGAAGCATTATGTCAGACAGGTTTGCAGTGACTGAAAACTTGCTTGGAGCCACATGGACACGGACGCAATCTCACACCAAATCACACACGGGCACACACGCACATGAATGCACACACACACGCACACACACACACACACGCATGCACACTCATGTAGGCACGCACGCACTCACTCACTCACTCACTCACTCACTCACTCACTCACTCACTCACTCACTCACTCACTCATATTGAGTGATAACTTCCGGGAAGATTTTGTGTATGGATCGATAGGTTGCTTCTCCTACTCAACCTCCCCACAATGCATTGCATTTTTTCAAAAGACAGAGAAGTTTTTTTTTTTAAATTCGTTATTGCTTCTGTATACGGTCCGACGAACCTCGCATACACAATCGATGGTTAAGTAGACAGTATGTAGTATATACATGTTGAGTATGTAGGAGGGAGGACGTTAGTAGGGCTTTATGGTTAAGTAGACAGTATGTAGTATATACATGTTGAGTATGTAGGAGGGAGGACGTTAGTAGGGCTTTATGGTTAAGTAGACAGTATGTAGTATATACATGTTGAGTATGTAGGAGGGAGGACGTTAGTAGAGCTTTATGGTTAAGTAGACAGTATGTAGTATATACATGTTGAGTATGTAGGAGGGAGGACGTTAGTAGAGCTTTATGGTTAAGTAGACAGTATGTAGTATATACATGTTGAGTATGTAGGAGGGAGGACGTTAGTAGGGCTTTATGGTTAAGTAGACAGTATGTAGTATATACATGTTGAGTATGTAGGAGGGAGGACGTTAGCAGGGCTTTTTCAAACACTGCCAAAGTGACACATAAGAGTTTTCTAAGTGCTCGTATAGCAGTGAAAACAACATTACATAAAAATCTAGTCGCCGTCTAGTCGATAGCTTACGGGCTCCGACATGTACTTGACCTTCCTCATTTCAGATCTGCACTCACTCTCTCTCTCTCTCACTCACTCACTCACTCACTCACTCACTCACTCACTCACTCACTCACTCACTCACTCACTCACTCACTCACTCACTCACTCACTCACTCACTCACTCACTCAGTCTACCGACATATGTCTGGGACAAACCTTCTCCTCTGCAAACTAAATGGATTATAGAGTGTTCAAGTTCGAGCTCCGTCCTTTCAATAAATAAACTCTGAGTGCATCGAAAAGTTTTAAAAATAAATGCATTATTTAAAGGAGGGGGCGGGACTAGGCCATCGCTTGATAAGGTGTCACATTTTATATGCTGCTTTTTAAGTCAATCAATTATGTATAGTTGTTATGAACATACATTTCCTCTAACTCTTTAGCACTGCACACTCTTTAAACCTGCAGTGTGTAGAATGTTGGGTTTTATTTCCTAGCAGATTTTGTAGAAAGTAATTATAATATCCATAAGTACGTTTAATTTAGTGCATAATAGCTGAAATTTTTTTTTTGAATTATTATTTTTTCCCCTTAGAAAGGGTCTCATATATGTCCATATTTCTGCATATTTTGGACCAAGGCCTAGTGCCGCCATCTTGAAAGTGTCATAGTTGGAATGTCATCAGGTGCATTGTTTAAAATTTAGAATTGTTCTTGTCCTTGAAGGCCACTGTAGCTTCTGTTATTATTCGAAAGGGTTGGGGTTACCCAGGGAGCGTTGCATTCTGGAACTTTGTAGAACTTTCTTGATGATGTCATATTACACACTGCACCTTTAACTAGAGGTGGTTACTCTCACTGGCCTCACGCTTATAATCCATAATGTTTCACCACGTCAACAAACGATTACATAACGATTCTCGATGCATCTGCAAAGTAGCCTGGCACCGCCCGCCTTCCTACTTCCCTCAATTTCCATTTCCCTTCAGTAGTCAGTCTGGGTCCGCCGTATATTTGCGGGTTTTCTCCTGCAGATTTTCTTACCTGTCCAATCAGCGAACAGAGGGAGTGGCTGAGAACAATGACGTGCGCCAGTCTTAGTTGCAGAAGCCGGCACATGACATACGTCACGACCAAACGTTATGCGATTGGTTTGGCAGATCCAGAGTGGCACTGGGCAGATCCAATAGTTTTAAACTTCAACAGACACCCGCCTTCAAGTGAGTTTGTCAATTGAGCGATTCCAGACCTTCTGTACAAATGAAATGAAGTACGATGGTCTGGTAGCACCAGGCTAGTACTTAAAACTTCTATGTTTGTCTGGACTGTCTTGCTTTAAGCCCTTTGTGTTTCCCCTGATATCTT
>OX442371.1:3056717-3064217 GCA_949357725.1 Hyperoplus immaculatus
TCCTACTGCCTCACCATCCAGGTAGGGGGGGGGGGGGGGGGTGTGTCCTACTGCCTCACCATCCAGGTAGGGGAGGGTATGTGGGGTGGGAGGGTGTGTGTCCTACTGCCTCACCATCCAGGTAGGGGAGGGGGGGGGTATGTGGGGTGGGGGGGTGTGTGTCCTACTGCCTCACCATCCAGGTAGGGGAGGGGGGGGGGGTATGTGGGGTGGGGGGGTGTGTGTCCTACTGCCTCACCATCCAGATAGGGGAGGGGGGGGGGTATGTGGGGTGGGGGGGGGTGTCCTACTGCCTCACCATCCAGGTAGGGGAGGGGGGGGGTATGTGGGGTGGGGGTGGGGTGTCCTACTGCCTCACCATCCAGGTAGGGGAGGGGGGGGGGGTATGTGGGGTGGGGAGGTGTGTGTCCTACTGCCTCACCATCCAGGTAGGGGAGGGGGGGGGGGTGTCCTACTGCCTCACCATCCAGGTAGGGGAGGGGGGGGGGTATGTGGGGTGGGGGTGGGGTGTCCTACTGCCTCACCATCCAGGTAGGGGAGGGGGGGGGGGGTATGTGGGGTGGGGGGGGGTGTCCTACTGCCTCACCATCCAGGTAGGGGAGGGGGGGGGGTATGTGGGGTGGGGGGGGGTGTCCTACTGCCTCACCATCCAGGTAGGGGAGGGGGGGGGGGGTATGTGAGGTGGGGGGGTGTGTGTCCTACTGCCTCACCATCCAGGTAGGGGAGGGTATGTGGGGTGGGGGGGGGGTGTCCTACTGCCTCACCATCCAGGTAGGGGGGGGCGTGTGGGGGGGAGGTGGGGGGTGAGTGTGTGTGTGGGGGGGGTGTCCTACTGCCTCACCATCCAGGTAGGGGGGGCGTGTGGGGGGTGAGTGTGTGTGGGGGGGGGGGGTGTGTGTAGGGGGGGGTGTGTAGGGGGTGGGGTGTGTGTGTGGGGGGGGTGTGTGTCCTACTGCCTCACCATCCAGGTAGGTGCGTGTGTGTGTGAGTGTGTGTGTGTGGGGGGTGTGTGTGTGTGTGGGGGGGGGGGTGTGTGTGTGTGTGTGTGTGTGTGTGAGAGACCTACTGCTTCACCGTACAGGTAAGCAGGTCTCCGTGTGTGTCCTTAAAGGTGCAGTTTGTAATATCTGAATATATTTAGTGGTAAAAGTTCAAGAATTAATCTCTCTCTCTCTCTCTCTCTCTCTCTCTCTCTCTCTCTCTCTCTCTCTTTTACTCTGTCTCACTCACACACACACACACACACTCACTCACTCACCCACTCACCACCCCCCACACACACACCTCCCCCCCACACCCACACACACACACCCTCCTAGGTGCTCCAGAGGCAGGCCACAGTCTTCCTTTGTGAGTCCAAGTCGTCCTCTCAGCAGCCTCTACACACACCAGCCATGAGCAACACCCTGCAGGTGCAGTGGGCATCTACATGCTACCGCCAGCTCAGATTAGGGTTGCGTTCCGAATCACATACTCTTTCTTTTTTCTATTCTACATACTACATCCGACGACAAAAATAATCTAGTTAGGATGCAGTAGGCATACCATTGGGACGTACTTTTACTCTTTTATTTCATCATAACATTGCGCCTTGATCTTGCCTCTTGCTTTTATATCCGTCTCATCCCCGTTTGTTTTCATATGGAGGCTTCGTCGATGTGACGTCACTTCGCGTGCGCACCGGATTGTGGGTCAGAATCGCCCAAATAGGATGCAGTTTTCAACACTAACAATCTTGGCCGCATGAAGTAGGACATCCGGGTACTTCTAACCATCCTAAATCTGGCCACCAGAATCGGGACATCCTAAATCTTTTTTTCTACATACTCTATAGTAGAAAGTATGCGATTCGGAACGCAAGCTAGGAATGAGAACAAAATATGCTTCCATAATTATGCCAAAGACACAGAGATTTGTGTCTGAATTGTGCTATAGCTATAAATAAACTTGCCTTGCCTTACAGCTCCCACCCAACACCTTCCGCCTACCACAGATCAACACACTCTCTCCTTCGAATTCACAAGGTAAAGAGTGTGTGTGTGTTGTTGTGTGTGTGTGTGTGTGTGTTTGTGTGCGTGTGAGTGAGTGAGTGAGTGAGTGAGTGAGTGAGTGAGTGTGTGTGTTCTTTCATTATTACAATGCAAATAAAAATCACAGCGAGGGGTTAACTCAACAACCTCAAGAGTCTAAAACAGAAAACAGAAAATCCATCAATCTGTTCGCTGCTTCCGCTCTCTCTCTCTCACACACACACACACACACACACACACACACACACACACACACACACACTTGGTTTCATTTGGGGATTTTTCTCAGCCTTGTTGAGTGATTAAAATCTGGCAAACAGGACAAAACACCAACTTAAGGCTCTTTGGAACTGAAGGGCTATAAAACAACTGATGCCTTCATCCTCCATTAGGCAATAATAAAACGTGCATCAAATCATCTCAGATCCATAAGTGTGATAAAACATGATAAAAACCATCAAAACAGACATTGGGAAGGATTTTTACCTGCTCCGCCATTGTAGGCGCATAAACATTCGCCCATCTGGCGTGCACCGGCAGTGAGACCATGAGTGAGACGGGTGTCGGTTTGTAGCGTTCTCTCTTGTGATTGGATATTCATTTCGGGATCCTCCGAAAAGTTTATTTGACGATGACATGTAGAGCAGCTGACTGAGAGATCGGCTTTATGAACCGCGCACATTATGAAAGTGATCACTGTATGAATAAAGAGCAATTTAACTCTTATATAACCATAAAAAAAACACTTACTTCACCTTTAAGGGGACATTGAAGGGCAAAAAGCCAGTTTGAAAAGTTGTGGATGTGGCAACAAGAAACTAGCGCAGTAGCTACTATGAGACGGCAGCTGTCTGTCCGATCAGTTTGGGCACAGTTGGCTGGTTCCTTTTTCCAGGACAATAGATATAAAATTGCACGATGCGGCAGTCGACAGATACCCTCCATCAATTCTCCCCCGTATCCTCTGCCTTACCAATACAGAGAAAAGTGTGAAGGAAGCAAGTCTCCTCATGTGCAACCTTTTCATATGCTTTCCCCCCTTACAAAATGTCAGCCGCCTGGCAAACACAAAATTGCTTTCTGTAACCATCTACCTATCAGAGTTAAAGTGTGTGTGTGTGTGTGTGTGTGTGTGTGTGTGTGTGTGTGTGTGTGTGTGTGTGTGTGTGTGTGTGTGTGCGCGTGTGTAGGTAGGTTAATTAACCCCACCACCACATTGACCCTTTCTTCCTCTCTCCCCCCCCCCCCCATTCTCCCCCTTCCCCCCTCTACCCCAGAGTTGAAGCCCCCTGCTCCCCAGGGCAGGAGGAATACGCTGGGCTGTCTTAAAGGGCCGGAGACGAGCATTCTGCTGAGCGTCACCAAGAGCGACAGCATCGGCGTCCTGCCCAGCTCCGAGGCCCAATCACAGCTCAGCTCGCCGGCCGCCGGGGGCAACAGAGACGCCTCGGGTTGCCACGGGCGACGGGGCATGATGCAGGCCATCAAGAACGAGAGACGCGCCTCCAAGGTGACAATGAATTTTTTTTTTTTTTTTTTTTTAACCTTTGTTCATACAGGTAAAATCCCATGTTCTTATGTTCACTCAATCACTCCCTCACTCACTCACTCACTCACTCACTCACTCACTCACTCACTCACTCACTCACTCACTCACTCACTCACTCACTCACTCACTCCCTCCCTCCCTCACTCACTCACTCATTCACTCACTCACTCACTCACTCACTCACTCACTCACTCACTCACTCACTCACTCACTCACACACTCATTGAGACCGGAGACTACTTTTTTTTGTTCAAGGGAGACCTGTTCCCATTCCCACGTTACCATTCACACACAGATAGCAGGCTAACTATCGGGAGCTATTTAGGGTTCAGTGTCTCTTTGCTCAGGGACAATTCGATATTGTGACGGGGAGACGGGGGATCGAACCACCGACCCTGTAGTTGGGGGTCGACCACCCTACCAACTCTATCCGATTTAATGGTGGAGTTGAGTGAATGCTATAAGAATAAACAGGTCAAATGTCCTCACGGGTGGGTGTCCATCAGAACTACCAGCTGGAATGTTCTTGAAGAATTTCTGTTGCTTCTCTGAACGGGAGCCATAGAGACGAACTGTTGATTTGATGATTTGATATTACACACTGCACCTTTAAACCTGCAGTGTGTAGAATTTTGGGTTTTATTTCCTAGCAGATTTAATTATATAATTAAATCTAATTATATATATAAGTAATTATAATATCCATAAGTGAATTTAATTTAGTGCATAATAGCTGAAAAAAAATTTTAATTGTTTTTTTTCCCCTTAGAAAGGGTCTCATATATGTCCATATTTCTGCATATTTTGGACCAAGGCCTAGTGCCACCATCTTGAAAGTGTCATAGTTGGAATGTCATCAGGTGCATTGTTTAAAATTTAGAATTGTTCTTGTCCTTGAAGGCCACTGTAGCTTCTGTTGTTATTCTAAAGGGGTGGGGTTACCCAGAGAGTGTTGCATTCTAGAACTTTGTAGAACTTTCTTGATGATTTGATATTACGCACTGCACCTTTAATCAACCCTTCCCCTCTGTCTCCTTATCTGCAGGTGTTGGGCATTGTCTTCTTCCTCTTCCTGGTCATGTGGTGTCCGTTCTTCATAACCAACGTGACCTTCGTTCTCTGCCGCGGCGCCTGCAATGAGTCTCTGCTCAACGAAATGCTCAACGTGTTCGTGTGGGTGGGCTACATCTCTTCGGGGGTCAACCCTCTGGTCTACACCTTATTCAACAGGACGTACCGCAGGGCTTTCTCTAGCTACATCCGCTGCCAGTACAAAGTAGTGCCTGATGCTACCGGACAGAGCTGCAAAAACATCTCGGTCCAGCCCCCCTCGCACTCGGTTACCCCTCTTTTAACCGCCAGCCACCATGCTAACAAAGCTAGCATGGTGGACCGCAATAGCAACTGTCGAAACGGCGGCCGTATTAGCAGCGGGGGGGATAACGGCAGGCTCACGGTCGACCCGGAAGACTTTACCGATGACGAAATGACGCAAGTTGTCGGAATATGCGTTTCGCGGAGCCTCTCGGAATGCCAGAACGTCGGAATGCTTTCGGAGACCGAAGTGGAGCATGAGCTGTCACTCATAAGCTACAGCCCCACCCTCCTCAACAGAGAACACACAAGCAGCGTGTGATTGGCGGCATTTTTTTGATTGTTGGTTTTGATTGGTTGTCTTTCTTAGTAAAAACCTAAGCAGTTGCCAGGCAGAACAGCAGCGTTTTTTTTTTCTTTTTTTTTCTGGAACCTACAGCCTGAGATTCTATTGGCTTGTTGAAAAGGGGGTTTGCGGTTTGAGGAGCATTGTTATATCCACCCCAACACTTGAGGTGCACCGCTGATGACAATGTGAGAAATCAGATCACGTGAGAGAGAGGATTTGAACTCTAGACTAGTGAGATTTTTTTTTTCCACTGCAGTTTTGGAATGAAAGACAATATTTCAGACTGTGAACTTTTCGTTAATTTTTTGAATGTTGGTTTTCGTACCATAAATGAGAGATTGGAGGAAAAAAAAAGCATTGGTTCTTCTAGGGAAGTGTTTAAAAGGCACACAATGGCTCTGTACTTCATGGGGGATTTTGGTGCCACCAGCTGTGATGCAGACAAAGGGGACGGAGAAGTGGACATGGTAAACAGACAGACAGTCAGTGAATGAAGAGCTCCATCTAATATTTATTTTTTTTTAAGGTTATTTTTTGGCATTTTGAAGCTTTATTAGACAGTACAAAGTTGAGATGGGGAGAGAGAGAGAGAGAGAGAGAGGGGGGGGGGGGGGATGACCTGCAGTAAAGGTCCACGGGTCGGATTTGAACCCGCGACCACTGCAACAAAGACCGGAGCCAATATGGTACGCGCTCTATCCACTACACCACCGGAGTGGCCCCCTCCATCTCACTGTTAACCTTGTGTGAAGTCAAGAGGCCCCAAAATGGCGCCCCACACTTACAGGTTACACAGAAGCAAGAATCGACAAGCTTGAGGTCAACGAGGGGGTCAAGCTAAAGCTAAGCTAACGACTTTTAAAAGCCTTCTTCTTCTTCACGTCTAAATGCAGTCTGATCTCTCTCTTGGGTTTACGGAGAGAGACAGAGAGCAGCAAACCAAACCAAATCTATTTTTCTGTGGCTGGTCAAAAACACGACAATAACAGCCCTAAGAATAATATCTGAATGAACAGTTTTTTTTTTCCCCCGGACTGTACAATTACAATTAAACCCCTTTGGGCGGACATACATGGATTTTTTTTTTTTCTACAAAGGGAACTGTTCTTCAAGGCTGCTGCAGTGTGTGAGTGGGACCCAGATTAAGGAATGTAATGTTGACTGGTATCTGACGGACACACACTGCCATCTGGTGGTGGTTGCATGGTATTTTAGGAGTGACTTCTTGCCTTGACTTAAACAGGGGTTGGCTTAACAAACAGCTATATACAGCTCTGGAAAAAAATAGTGACCAGTCTGGATTTTTTTTTTTTATATATATATATATATTTGTCACTACATTACTTATTGAAAATGCTCTAAATGACAATATTTTTATTGTTTATTTGCTAAAAATGTTGTCAGTAGTTTATATTATAAAATCAAAATGTTCATTCTACTCAAACATATGCCACTAAAAGAGTGAAACGAGAGACAGTAAACATTTGGAGTGGTCTCTTAATTGTTTTTCCGGAGCTGTATATATACTGTATGGTGCAGGCCTTTTGGTACAAGGCTAAACTGTCAGGCTCTTGACCAACACAAACACACGTCCCAGCTGCTGAAGGTTTCGAACAATAACACTCAAAAAGGGGAACAAACGTATAGTAAGACATTTGAAAACATGTATTTTTTTGACAAATGGTTGCACAAAAAGTTCCTAAAAAGTCTTACAAAGGGACACAATGTCTTCATTTGACGTCAGTAGCACTAGCACAGCTTACTATTGTTTAGTTAAATCAATAAACCACCATAATCACTGTCTCATACTCAACTCAAACTATACACAATTCACTTTTCCAAGATCTTCCTCGGCTGTGATCAACTTACCTTATTTTTCGCAGAAGCGGTGCAATTTTTTAACTGATTTTTCTGAACCAGCAATCGCATCCATTGAATCAATACATATGCTATACCTTTCCATAAAATACACACACACACACACACACACACACACACACACGCACACACACACACACACAGTCACTCTCTCTCTCTTTCCAAACAATAGACATTTAGATTCGACCGTATATCACGTTTTTGTTGATGAGAATTTCAAAGAGTCAAATGAGTCATATTAAGACTCCGATTGTACATGTATGTCTGTAAGGCTTTAATGCTCGTTACTCTGATAACCCACTGATTATCCCCAAAATTATCACCCTATATCTAATTGTCCACCACTTAATTTTTTTTTGATAATTTTTTGGCATTTTAAA
>OX442371.1:3069217-3082408 GCA_949357725.1 Hyperoplus immaculatus
GCACCTTTAATAATTTCAGTGTCACTTCAACACTTCAAGATGTACTGTACTAATGTGATGAGGTGTATGTATTAAATGTGTGTAAGCGTTTAGAACACTTGATTGGTAAACGGGGTTCTAAGCAAGAAAGCTTGAGTTTCATTGAACAGAATCATATTAAAATAACTTTTCTGTTTCTGCAAAAAAAAACTCCTAAATCTAAATGTTCACGCGGCCATTTTCTTTTCTCTTTTTTTATAATGTTTTTATTGTTTACATCCAGCGCGGAGTGAAAACGTGAATGTTCATCAACACGCCTCGGAAAACTCCAATGAAACTTGTGTAGAATTTTTCGTTTTATTTCCTAGCAGATTTTGTAGAAAGTAATTATAATATCCATAAGTACATTTAATTTAGTGCATACTAGCTGATTTTTTTTTTCTTAGAAAGGGTCTCATATATGTCCATATTTCTGCATATTTTGGACCAAGACCTAGTGCAGTCATCTTGAAAGTGTCATAGTTGGAATGTCACCAGGTGCATTGTTTAAAACTTAGAATTGTTCTTGTTTTTGAAAGCCTTAAATTCTAAACAGTGCACCTGATGACATTCCAAAAACATGGATTCCTCCATAAGACTTGCCCGGATGGACAAAATGTAACATTAATATTTGTAATTCTCCGCTCAGGAGGATAATTCAGATTATTGGCAGAGGGGATTTTACACCAATGAGGACATATTTATGAATGAGGATATTGATTTTAGCTAATAAATGACTTAAAATGTTACACAGTGTCCCTTTAAAGAAGAAGAGATCCTAACGCAGCTCTTAAACCAGCTGTGATTACCACATAGATACACAAGATGGCGCCACAGCAACCCAAAGCTTACCATCACATTTAACTACAAAAAACAATCAGAAAGTGCTAGGCTATTGCTGTACATAGTAGCCTATTCTTTGATTTATAAAATAGAAAAATGGTGTAAATAAAATCCGTTGAATAAGAGCTTTGGACACTAATATGTTGTGGAGATGTTAGCATCATAATTAGTTAGATGTTGCCACATTTTTATATTTATACAAATATTTCTGAAAAAAAAATTAAATTAAAAAAAAATATTGTTTTAATGTCATTAACCAACAGACAAAGTGTCATGACGATAGCTATAAGTTAAGAAAATAACCCTGTTCACCTGCAGTGTCTGGCCTATAAGTCACCATGGGTTACATATAGGGGCTGCACAGGATTATTGGTGGAGGGTGTAAATTTACAGTGTCAATCACCGCTAGGTTTTACGTCTACAAGTGTTTGTTTACGGCTTGACTTAGATCCAGCACCACAGACAGCGACAGACTGTGAGGAGATTAGTAACCTAGGCAACATTGCCCCCGTGCGGCGGAGCTGGGAACTGCAGGGATATGTGGTTAACAAATGGTGGCTATTATACACGGCACAAAAGGACAGTTTTAAATAGCTGTTTTTCTGAGATGTTAAAATACCTATTAAGTTTTACACGCTGTTCATATGTGAGTAAGGCAAGGCAAGTTTATTTATATAGCACAATTCAGACACAAGGCCATTCAAAGTGCTTTACAGAGGCATGAAATACATCAAGTAGAAAAGACGTTAGAATATAAAATATGACTTTAATCTATTTTGTAGGGTTTGATCCAATTCAACAACTACTGTATAATGATAATAATAATAATAATAATAATAATAATAATAATAATAATAATAATAATAATAATAATAATTGTATCCATGCAACTAATATTAATAATATTATTATAATATAATATTATAGATTTTTTTGAATTTTTATTATTATTTTAATGTCCATCGCTATTTGTTGTGTAATCATGTATGGGAGAGGGATCCCTTACTTTGTCGACTCTCCCTGAGATTTCTTCAAACTTTTTAATCAAAGGGTTTTTTACTGGGAGTATTTTCTCAGCCGAGCTAAGGGTGTAAGGGCAGGGTGTCATATTGTATCATATTGTGTCATACTGTATGGAATGTAAAGACCACTGAGGCAAATTTGTGTGATTTTGGGCTATACAAATAAAACTGATTTGATTTGATTTGATATGTGGAATGGCGCCGGTAGAATAGCTGGTGTGGCTGCAATGAAAACAATGTTGTGCTGATTACCTTCACGCTTCCACTTCATTAAATAAGGCGGAATGAGTGTTTACATTACATGGCAGTGTGATATTCCCAAGAGGCCTGCCGATGATGCCCGAAGGAGTGGGCGGTGCACTCGGCTATCTCCGGCAGAACTCGGGCACGCATGCGCAGTTACACCAGTTTACTGCATCTCCATGGTTCGTTTCAGTTGATGGCTGGGCTGTGTCAAGCTAGCGCGAGATACCAACAGAAATACCGGCAGTTTAGGCTTTTGACGCCCAACATAAAGTCATATCATGTAAAAAATTATTTCACTTCTGTACAATTGTACTAAAGTATTAATGTAGCTACACAATGACAGTAGCCTACAATTTGGAGAGGGGCCTCGTAGCGTTAGCCCTAGCTAGGCTAAATTGTTGTGGTTTTGTTAGAAGTCTGTTTGTCCACAAAAATACAAACATGTCGGACTACAAACGACAGGTGAGTGGCCTAATACATTGAGGTGTATATAAAAACGTTCTTTGTTAACTGTAGTGAACTTATCGTAAAAGAGAGTTAAACCACTCACTGCTATCGTGCACTCCTTACATCATTTATATAATATCACCAAGTTTCCAGTTAATTTGGAAGGCTACAGGTAAGCTATTAGGCTAAGTCTTCCCAATTAGACCTAAACAACATACAACCTGCACCACATAGGATACATTGTATGCGTGTATTATGCAAAAGTGGTGTTTAATAATAATGGCCCTGGTGAATGTATACAACTCAAACAACACAGGCCTAAACGGTGTGAGTGACAGGACTGCAATCAATCAATCTTCATTGAACATGGTGATCAAAGTAGGAAAACTGGACCTGTGAAAGAGTTGGTTGCCTTGCTCAAGGGCACATATGAAGGGCAGCGACTTGACACAACAAAATGAACCCTCACCCTTTGAAATGACCCGTTGCACTAACATGCCCCGTGCTTTTCAAAAGTGCAGAATACAATGGTCCCAATGTGCTGTTGTAGTTGTTTTTAATATGGCGGTTTCACTATCATCTATACATGCTTGGTGTATGCTTTGCCATACGTGTCATTTTATTTGTCAAGTGTAAAATCTCTGCTTAGTAAGCTTTAATTCTAGACATTTTATTTTGAAATGTACACCGGATACTGTGCGTCTTTCACCACAGGCTTTCTGCTTGACGGCTGCTGTCATCTCCTCGACGGTCTCTCGCTGCCTTGGAAACGACATAAATCCCAGTCCACGCAGCTGGCTCGCGAGCAGGCAAGGCAGACAGGGACCCAGATTTTCACACTTCAAAAGCCGATCCTCTTTCTCCTCCAACACTATCTCTCTCTCTATCCCTCCATCTATCTATCTATTTATCTATCCATCCATCCTCTGTGCTGCAAACATGGACGGTTTGCAATGAAACGCCGTGCGGGAGAGAATGAACGCAGCGAACCATTTGAATAAGGGATAACTGCAACCAGGTAAATGTGACCAGATTTTTAAGGTTTTTTATTTTTTTATTTTTTTTATGCATTTGACAGTAGCCTCTCATGTGTGCACGTAACAGGGAGGGTTTGTTATTGTTGTTGCATCGCGAGCGCACATACACATACACACACACACACACACACACACACACACACACACACACACACACACACACACACACAAAGCGCACGTACAGGCTACAGGCTTCAGAGGCGAGAGGGGTTGAGTGTTGCATGCTTATTAACTAGACTAGAGCTAGTTTATCTTGCTAGCAGACTGCCACCACATATAGCCTTTATTTTTATATTATTTATTTTCCTAATTTTCTTTGAGTGACCATCTTGGTGAGTGACCATCGTTTTTTCGCCTAAACGCACCGGTCAAGGTGTGTGTGTGTGTCTCTCTCTCTCTCTCTCTCTTTCTCTCTCTCTCTCTCTCTTCTCTCTCTCTTCTCTCTCTCTCTCTCTCTCTCTCTCTCTCTCTCTCTCTCTCTCTCTCTCAATTCAATTCAATTCAATTCAAATTCATTCAATTCTCTCTCTCTCTCTCTCTCTCTCTCTCTCTCTCTCTCTCTCTCTCTCTGTCTCTGTGTGTGTGTGTGTGTGTGTGTGTGTGTGTGTTACAAAATGTCACCAGTTGGTCGTTTGGTCGCATGTGTCATCGCGCTTGGCAGTGACACGAGCCTGTAGCTGTGTGTCGGCTAAAGCGAGCAGCAGAGTAGGGCTTAAATGAGGGAGGGAGGTGTGCAGAGGAGGATTAAATCTGTCTGCCTGTATAGTCCGTGGCACTCACTGCTTAAATTCCACGTTTTTCACATGGAGTTCAGTGCAGAAATGTGTCTTTGAATTACATATTAAATAGCTTTTTTCAATGTAGTAGGCCTATTCGCACTAGTTGCACATGTATTAGAATTCTCCTTTATGTTGGGCAAGGCAAGTTTATTTCTATAGCACAATTCACACACTAGGCCTTTACAAAGAGCTTTACAGGGCGCTTAACATACATCAAGATTAAACATTTAGAAATTGCGTGTTAGGATTTTCTGTAGGTCATTTTATGTTTTGCATAACTAGACTGCATAAGAGATAGATAGATAGATAGATAGATAGATAGATAGATAGATAGATAGATAGATAGATAGATAGATAGATAGATAGATAGATACTGCCTTGTATATTATTTCCCTGACTACATAACCAGCTTGTTGAGCGTGTGATTATCTAGTTGCTGCGGCTCTAACGTAATTGATTCCACGTCCCTCAGCTTTTAAAGAGACGCATGTGTGTATCTGTCTGTCTGTCTGTCTGTCTGTCTGTCTGTCTGTCTGTCTGTCTGTCTCTCTGTCTCTCTCTCTCTCTCTCTGTCTGTCTGTCTGTCTGTCTCCGTTGTAAAGAGACATGTTTGAAAACTGTATCAAAGTAACCTCGGTAACCTAGTGGGGGATTTGTGGAGATTATAACACACCTTCGTACTGTACATTATGTTACAACAATGGCATGGTTGTCATCATGACATCACATAGGCCATGTGTATCTGTATGTTTGATCTTTCAGACTAGAAATGGTTAATACTCTCATAGTGTGAGGTATTAGCAAATGTTATTTACCATGTAATGAATTGGGGCGACTGTGGCTCAGTTGGTAGAGCGGGTCGGCCGATGATCAAAGGGTTGGAGGTTCGATCCCTCGCCCTGCCACCTCTGTCATGGTTGTTGTGTCCTTGGGCAAGACCCTAAACCCACCTTGCCTCGTGTGAATGTCGATAGTTAGCCTGCTATCGGTGTGTGAATGGTAACGTGGGAATGGGAACAGGTCTCCCTTGCAAAAGAGTATTCGGTCTCAATGGGATATACCTGTATAAATAAAGGTTAAAAAAAAAATATTAGTTAGTAATTAATAATTAGTAATTATTAGTAATATTAGAGTTTCATGCTATGATTATTAGTGTCAGCTAGTTAAGCCATGACAGTTGTAAGGCAAGATTTAGGAAGAAGTTGCATCTACTAACTTAAGTTAACACAATCTACTGTGTGTTATAGTGCATTGCTGCTTAGTTTCCTACAACACATCTGATCGCAGAGACTGTTTTCTTAGCTTTTTTTAATGTTTCCAACTTTGGCATTGATACAATATCGTTGCAGGCAAAAAATGTTACCGTTTTGGACGTCATTTGTTGAATACTCTATGGGGCATGTTAGTGCAACGGGTCATTTCAAAGGGTGAGGGTTAATTTTTTTTGTGTCAAGTCGCTGCCCTTCATATGTGCCCTTGAGCAAGGCACCAACTCTTTTCACAGGTCCAGTTTTCCTACTTTGATCAACACGTTTTTCTTTCTTTCTGGTTGTTATTTTAAGCCGACGATCTGCTCACGTTGCCGGTTAAGGAAGATTTTATTTTTTGTTACATTTGATATGATTTATATTTATTTCGTCCATGGATGTCTTCCAACAAAACTCATTTCAACATTCTCACATGTACAATCCATAAAACCATGACGAAAAGGATGTTTGATGTGGAAGTCAGTTTAAAGTTTTAACTTTTTTATTTCTATATTGTTCCCCCTTTACTCAGACCTACAAGCCACCACAGTGAATCAGAAACAACACTAATTGTTTTACCTGCATGAACTGGACAGTCATTAATTGTGAGGGCCAAGCCAAGGGCGTAACTGTTCACTTTCCATTAACTGACAAATTGAGTCCAATTTTTTTTTGAATGGCAAATGAGTCCTTCCCAGTTTAGAATCCAGTCTGAGTTCACAGTCAGTGATTAGATAATAGTGTGTGTGTGTGTGTGTGTGTGTGTGTGTGTGTGTGTGTGTGTGTGTGTGTGTGTGTGTGTGTGTGTGTGTGTGTGTGTGCGCGCGCGTTGTACAGTACAGAGAGTTGTATTCATAAAAAGACAGTGCTCACCAAAGCTTGCTCTAATTTCTTACATAAGCGAATCGTCGAGGAAGAAAAGAGCGCTAAATAAGCATAAACAGAGACGCAGCCATCGCACGTAGCAACATAACCACACATACACACACACACACACACACACACACACACACACACACACACAGACACACAGAGTGAAGCAGAGACAAAGCAGTGGTAATGCTCTGCTGGTGAACAAAAGGCCTGTTTTCTGCTGACTGCACCAATAGCATTTTTTCTGGTTTTTCAAGCATCTTTTTTAGACACACACACACACACACACACTTCCATTTTTTTTTTTTTACACAAAGGAATTGTTCCGCCCCGTACACACACACACACACACACACACACACACACACACACACACACAGCCCCCCATACAGTAGGGATCACGCGGGATAATGCATTTTTAATGGCCAGATACACGGAAATGAGGCTTTGGATCTCATTTTGCAAACGAAATGCTTGGAAACAAGAAAGGCTAACGTGTCCAAATCCGGCTATTATCTAACCATCAGTCTTCCCCAGTTCAGTTCAGGTGAAATATGTGGACTTGCTTTCTCTTGACAAATTTACATGGAAATCAGTAGCACTCTCATGTTAGGACAATTTAATGTGATGCCAGTCTATCTATCTATCTATCTATCTATCTATCTATCTATCTATCTATCTATCTATCTATCTATCTATCTATCTATCTGTCTATCTGTCTGTCTGTCTGTCTGTCTGTCTGTCTGTCTGTCTATCTATCTAGCTATCTGTCTGTCTGTCTGTCTGTCTGTCTGTCTGTCTGTCTGTCTGTCTATTTCTGTCTATCTATCTGTCTGTCTGTCTGTCTGTCTGTCTGTCTGTCTGTCTATTTCTGTCTATCTATCTGTCTGTCTGTCTGTCTGTCTGTCTGTCTGTCTGTCTGTCTGTCTATTTCTGTCTATCTATCTGTCTGTCTGTCTGTCTGTCTGTCTGTCTCAATCTATCTATCTATCTGTCTATCTATCTATCTGTCTGTCTGTCTGTCTGTCTGTCTGTCTTCTTCTTACTGTTTTTGTACATTATATACCTGGATAGTACAGTAAGTCTTTATTTCAGTATCAAACAATGCAGTTAGGTTTTAAAAAAAATGCAATTATGAGAATATACCTTAGACAATGTTCACTTCTCTGACACACCCAAAGTTACACATTGCACCTTTAAAAGTGTACATCATGCAGTCCTGTGGTGTATACATAACGTAGTGCCGTCTTGCAGTACTTCCCTCAACGTTAATAAATACCAAGAAATGTCAACTGTCGGCCGGAGGATGTGAAGATTGATGGAATATCAGGTTAGCGGTGGTGCCTGAGGTGTGGCCACTGTATAATATCAAAACTGGACGGCTGCCAAACCTTAAAAACACACACACACACACACACACACACACACACACACACACACACACACACACACACACACAGACACACACACAGACAGACAGACAGACAGACACAAACAACTTGGCTATAGCAATTTAAAGGTGGAGTCAGTAATTCTGGAGAGTTTTTTGTAGTCAACATCGGTGATTATCTCCCCACGATCCACTAACTGTCTGTACTCTGTGTGCTCTGGAAAAAAAATAATCTGGTAATAATACGCAGCCTAGGCTCTGTAAACGGGTGTGTAAACAAACTGGGCCTATACTGTATACCGTAGCTAACAACACGCCTGTTTACAGAGCCTAGGCTGCGTATTAACACTGGATTTGTTTTTCCGCGTACACACACACACACAGTATGGACAGGTAGCCGGTGATCGTGAGGAGATATTCACTGATTTGAACAAAAGCATTCTCCAGAATCACAGGTTTCTCTGCTAAAACACTGAGGAAGATTAGGATTCCAGTGGTGAGGGTGTGTGTGTGTGTGTGTGTGTGTGTGTGTGTGTGTGTGTGTGTGTGTGTGTGTGTGTGTGTGTGTGTGTGTGTGTGTGTGTGTGTTCACAGTAATCTGTATTTCAGGAGCCCTCTGTGTCCCTCTGGGTAAAAGGCACATTACGATTCTACGTTTTCCAGATGTACACACACACACACACACACACACACACACACATCTTCCTGTCTGTTCCCTCGGCCTCTGCTTTGAACTACATCTGTTTATTTAATGTTTATTTAATGATTCCAGGTGAAAGGAAGTGGGATTCTCTTATATACTGTATATAGTTTGTTGTGGGAGCAAAACTAGGTTATACTATACGAAAAAAGTATATAATCGGGGCGCTCCGGTGGCGTAGTGGATAGAGCGCGTACCATATTGGCTCCGGCCTTCGTTGCAGTGGTCGCGGGTTCAAATCCGACCAATGGACCTTTACTGCAGGTCATCCCCCCCCCCCCCCCTCTCTCTCTCTCTCTCTCTCTCTCTCTGTCTCCCCATCTCAACTCTGTACTGTCTAATAAAGCTTGAAAATGCCAAAAAATTATCTTAAAAAAAAAAGTATATAATGTATACACTATATATACCGTATACATATGCGTAATAATAATAATAATAATAAAATAAAAATAATAATAAAAATTAGAAAAAATAAAGAAAAAGATAATTTAAATAAAATTGAAATTAAATGTATTGAGTTTAGTGAAGTAGTCTAGTGTGGCATTGTTCATATATATATATACAGACACATATTACCAACACGAATGTATTGCATCCATACATGTATGGGGCGACTGTGGCTCAGGTGGTAGAGCGGGTCGGCTGATGATCAAAGGGTTGGAGGTTCGATCCCCGTCCTGCCACCTGTGTCATAGTTGTTGTGTCCTTGGGCAAGACACTTCACCCACCTTGCCTCGTGTGAATGTCGATAGTTAGCCTGCTATCGGTGTATGAATGAATGTGCGTGTGAATGGTAACGTGGGAAAGGAAAACAGGTCTCCCTTGTAAAAGAGTCTTCGGTCTCAATGGGATTTACCTGTAGAAATAAAGGTTAAAAAAATTAAAAATACACCATACACCAGAAGTGGGTTTTTATTGTATAAATCAACCAGATTCCTTCTTTGAGTTCTCCCTCCAACACAAAGTGTTCGTGTCCGTTGCGGCTAATGGTTTGTCTGAACAGTGAGTGTGTTGTGCAGCCTCCTCAGGGGGCACTCAGTCAGACCGTGCACACACACACACACAGACACACACACGCATGCACTCACACACACACACACACACACACACACACACACACACACACACACACACGGACAGAAGACAGACACACACACACGCATGCACTCACACACATGCACACACACACACACACACACACACACACACACACACACACACACACACACACACACACCCACACACCACTTAGAGATCCACTCCAAGGCCTTTTCATCTGGGTCTGAATAACCACCTGAGCCACTCAGTAGCGTCTGTCTGCCACTGCCTCTCTCCATACAGTACACAGTGCATTCTGTTCCCACTGAAAGACAGTATAGCTGTGGGAGTTATATAGATGTTATAGTGAAGGTATAGAATAAGAAAACGTGGGACTCTACTGATGTGTGTGTGTGTGTGTGTGTGTGTGTGTGTGTGTGTGTGTGTGTGTGTGTGTGTGTGTGTGTGTGTGTGTCGTTGTACCTCCACCTATTCGCCTGACCTCTCTGTTTTCAACGGTGTCGGCTTTTTGTTTTGGTCGTCCGGACGATGCAAAGTGCAAGCAGGGCCAGTCTATTGACAACGCATCACCGCGGGGTTATACTGTACAATGACTTGCAGTGCACCTACAATCTGTTGCTGTGTGTGTGTGTGTGTGTGTGTGTGTGCGTGTGTGTGTGTGTGTGTGTGTGTGTGTGTGTGTGTGCGTGCGCCCTTTCTCAAATTAAAAATACTTTAATTAAGACAATTTTATGCATTACAGGAGCGCTTTACTTTGAAATAGAAATGGAATGAAACATAACACAGGGTTGGAACACCATGAAAAGAAAATTATAATTTAAAAAAAACACATTTTGGAAAGGAAAGCAAATTGGATCAATAACATACAATCAAATAAATATAAAATAAATAGTGTTTCTAAGCCAAAAAGACCAATATTCTGATATTTGAAGAAGCTTTGTGAGATTTATATTAAAAAACTAAACCCTAATCTTTCTCTCTCTCTCTCTCTCTCTCTCTCTCTCTCTCTCTCCCTCCCCCCTCCTCTCTCTCATCTGTTATTTCCACCGTCACATGTTCAGCCTTACTCAGCGATTTCCAGACCCGCCGGTTTGTTGCCGGGGAGATCGATAAGGCTGGTGGCGGTCGCTAGGGGCAACGTTTGGCTGGTTTTTATTGATGAAGCTTTTGGATTCCAGCACTGACTGTGTGTGTGTGTGTGTGTGTGTGTGTGTGTGTGTGTGTGTGTGTGTGTGTGTGTGTGTGTGTGTGTGTGTGTGTGTGTGTGTGTACATCCATCTTTGTGAGGGTCCAGTTTTTAGCTTCTAACCATCGGAGTCAGGACAATTTTGGGAAGTGAGGACATGTTGCCTGGTCCTCACTTCTTCAAAGGCCTGTTTGAGGGTCAACACTAGGTTTTAGGGTTCAGGTATGAATTAGGTTTATGTTAGGGTTAGTGTAAGGGTTGGGGTTAGGCATTTAGTTCTGATGGTTAGGGTTAGGGTAAGGGGCTAGGGAATGCTTTATGTCGATGTATGTCCTCACAAAGATAGAAGAAATTGTGTGTGTGTGTGTGTTAGTGTGTTTGCTTGTGTAGAATGCATCCTGAATACCCTGCAGCAAAACAAACACGTTGATGCCTCTTTTGTATATAAATTTTTTCAGTAAATCAAAGAAAAATATATATTAAAAAGGCATTATCAGCCGTGTGTGTGTGTGTGTGTGTGTGTGTGTGTGTGTGTGTGTGTGTGCATTTGCGTGTGCGCGTATAGCATGATGTCAGTGAACTGGCTCATATCGCCATGGGAGCAGAGAATGGGACGATGTAATGTTGGCGAGAGAAGCTTCCTCTCAGCAGACTGCTTGGATTCCAATCAAGTTCCAACTCCTCTCGTCCTGTGTGTGTGTGTGTGTGTGTGCGCGTGTGTGTGTGTGTGTGCGCGTGTGTGTGTGTGTGTGTTATATCGTTCTCCATGTAGACTTAAGTGTCGGAAGTCCTCGGTTGTTGTTGTTTGTCTTTGAGAAACCTGTCGGGGAGGCACACACTGGAGCAGTTAATAATGCCGCACTCACAAGCTGCCTGAAGGCAAGACAAACACACACTATCTATCTATCTATCTATCTATCTATCTATCTATCTATCTATCTATCTATCTATCTATCTATCTATCTATCTATCTATCTATCTATCTATCTATCTATCTATCTATCTATCTATCTATCTATCTATCTATCTATCTATCTATAATAATTATAATAATAATTGCTTGGATTTATATAGCGCCTTTCATGATACTCAAAGCGCTTTACAGGGTTCCAGACAATTCGTTCACACACAGTCATACCGGTGGTGGTAAACTACCATAGTAGCCACAGCTGCCCTGGGGCAGACTGACAGAAGCGAGGCTGCCATTCAGTGCCATCGGCCCCTCCGACCACCACCTCAAACATACAGCAGTCATACACATTCACACGAGGCAAGGTGGGTGAAGTGTCTTGCCCAGGGACACAACGACCATGACACAAGTGGCCGGGCTGGGATCGAACCGCCAACCCTAGGATCATTGGCCAACCAGCTTAACCACCTGAGCCACAGTCGCCCCGACTATCTATCTATCTATCTATCTATCTATCTATCTATCTATCTATCTATCTATCTATCTATCTATCTATCTATCTATCTATCTATCTATCTATCTATCTATCTATCTATCTATCTATCTATCTATCTATCTATCTATCTATCTCTCTCTTTCTCTCTCTCTCTCTCTCTCTCTCTCTCTCTCTCTCTCTCTCTCTCTCTATCCCCTTTGCACACTTCTTAAGCTAATGTCAATGGATAACTTGGTTGTGTAGAATTTGGCATGTAGCTGTAAATAGGTCATGATGAGTGGTCAACAAACATGTGTGAATGTCACTTTGCAGAGCACAGAGCCTCCCATGTTTCTTTAATATGTTGTTAAAGGTGAAGTAAGTGGTTTATTTATGTTAATATAAGTGTTAAATCGCTCTTTATTCATACAGTGATCACTTACATAATGTGCGCGTTTCATAAAGCCGATCTCTCAGTCAGCTGCTCTGCATGTAATCGGCAAATAAACTTTTTGGGGATCCCAAAACTGATATCCAATCAGAAGAATTGACGTGTACAAACCGACACCCGTCTCACTGCCGGTGCACGCCAGAGCGACATATGGGTGAATGTTTATGCGCCTACAATGGCGGAGCAGGTTTTGATGGTTTTTATCATGTTGTATCACACTTATGGATCTGAGATGATGCTAGATAACTTGCTGCTTGAAGACCGCAGTGCATTAATGTGGTGACGTAGGGACGAGCGAGGGGACTGCTAACTGCAGCAACTAACAGGACGTTAGCTAAAAGAACCATTCCGCTTACAGCACCTTTAATATTGAGTTCTAAACATTTGTTGTTCATTAAAAATTTGACTTTTTGTTTAAAAATGGGCATATTGTTCCCGCTAAGGAACCCAGCTGTTTTTAAAGGTGCACTGTACAGTTTCAGAGGAGGGGGGTTTGTTTACATTCACA
>OX442371.1:3085108-3105108 GCA_949357725.1 Hyperoplus immaculatus
ACACCCACACACACACACACACAGGATTTAGCTAAGCCGACACTTGAAGGGTTAAAGCAGCTGTTTATCAGGGGATTAAACTGTCAATCGCTGTCAAGGATATGCAGCGAGTAATCCTTACCCATTTCATGTTGGCTCTCATTGTCAAGTTGTTTACTGCGCTGTTTACTATGGCTGGCTGTTGTGAAGTAGGGTAGAGCGGTCGTCCACTGGGTAACAGGGTCGGTGGTTCGATCCCCCGTCTCCCCGCCACATGTTTGAAGAGTCCCTGGGCGAAGACACTGAACCCTAAATTGCTCCAGATAGTTAGCTTGCACCCTGCGTGGTTGAAGGGTGGTTGGTTCGAAATCCCCTGTCTCCCTGTCACATTTCAAAGTGTCCCCGGGCAAAGAGACACTGAACCCTCCCGATAGTTAGCTTGCACCCTGCGTGGTAGCTGCTGCTGCTATCGGTGTATGAATGTGTGTGTGATTTGGTGGAATATGTACAAAACTATGTAAAGTGCTTTTGGGTCTGTGAAAAACCAGGGAAAAGTGCTATACAGAGACCACTCCAAATGTTCAGTGTCTCTCATTTGACTATTTATAAGATAAATGTTTGAGTAGAATGAACATTTTGATTTTATAATATAAACTACTGACAACATTTCTACCTCCTACCTCTAATTCCAATACAGTTTTTGTCATCAAGAGCATTTTCAGTAAGTTATGTAGAGATGAAGATTCAAGAAAAATCCAGACTGGTCCCGGGTTCGATTCCAGCCCGCGGTCGTTCTCTGCATGTCACTCCCCTCTCTGCCCCATTTCAACTCTGTCTCTACACTATCAATAAAGCATAAAAATGCCAAAAAAAAAAAAACATTGACTCAACCCTTGTGTGTATGTGTGTTCTCCCCCCAGTCTCCCTCCAGGACATCAACATGAGGAAAGCCTTTAAGAGCAGTACCATCCAGGACCAACAGGTGGTGTCTAGGACGTCGGTACCCAATCCCGTGGTCGAGATGTATCACCGTGGAGACAAGCCCCCTCCGCTCAACATCCTCAGCCCCTATAGGTCAGTGCAGTTTAGACAAAACGTTTTTTTATATATATATGCTTTATTGTAGGAGCCTAAATTAATCTGAGTTACTTTTTTACACGTGAGACTATTCAAAATGATCCCAATAATAGAAATTGACCAAAATTAACATACTGTGATGTGTTATAAAAGCGTATGTGTCCTTAATTATTGAATAAATGACTATTGACATTTCTCTGCATCTGCCCCTTGAACCTTCACGCATTTTCCTTCCATCTTGCCCACACTTAAACTTCTCTCCACCACTGTTCCTTCTCTCCCTCCCTCCCTCCCTCCCTCCCTCCCTCCCTCCCTCCCTCCCTCCCTCCCTCCCACTATCTCTCTTGCTCTTTCTCTCTCTCTCCCTCTCTCTACCTCTCTCTCTCTCTCTTTCCCCCACTATCTCTCTCTCTCCCTCCCTCCCCCACTATCTCTCTCTCTCTCTCTTTCTCTCTCTCTCCCTCCCCCCCACTTTCTCTCTCTCTCTTTCCCCCACTATCTCTCCATGCCTCTATCTCTCCGTTCCTGTAACCAGGGACGACAAGAAGGATGCGTTGAAGTTCTACACCGACCCGTCGTACTTCTTCAACCTGTGGAAGGAGAAGATGCTGCAGGCCACCGAGGACAAGCGCAAGGAGAAGAGACGGCAGAAGGTGTGTGTGTGTGTGTGTGTGTGTGTGTGTGTGTGTGTGTGTGTGTGTGTGTGTGTGTGTGTGTGTGTGTGTGTGTGTGTGTGTGTTAATAGCTTCTGACATTCAATTACCCAAACCACCTCAGATTGCATCGACTTGTCTTAACTGTGGTGTGATAGAGCCTCTGTGTGTGCGCCTGTGTGTGTGTGCGCCTGTGTGTGTGTGTGTTTGCGCCAGTGTGTGCGCGTGTGCGCGCGTGCCAGTGTGTGCGCCTGTGTGTGTGTGTGACAGAAAAGTAAATAAATTTCATCATCTGCTTTTATTTTGCTAACCAGTTTTTTCCCTGTCTAGCTGTGTCTTGTTTTCCGATGTGACTACATTGTGTTACTAAACTCAGTCAGCGTTTTGCTTTGCTGTGTAATTGGTTATTTAAACAGCAGCAGTTGGGACGGGCTCATTATGCATTATACAAACAACAGACCAATGCATTTCATTTCATTTAACTTTTATTTATCCTCGAGAGACCAATTGAGGGGTGACCCTGATTTACAATGACGTCGAGTTCAAGACAAATTCAAAGGAAAAACAACAATACATAAACAATATTCAACACAAATACATCAAATACACAACAACAGGTGAAGAGAGAAAAAACTATTGAAACATTTACACAGTGGTGAAGAGTGGCAGCAATTAAAATGAAATGGGTGAAAGTACAATATAGCCTAATTAAAACAGCTACATTTGCCTAAAGGGTAAAACAGCTTTCATCAGCAGTTTATAATGATACAACTTTGCCATATGAGTAATAGATAGTCCAACTTGTAATGTTTGCATAGCAGTAGTGGATGGAAATGCACATAGAGGGGGCGCCCTTAGCTCAGTTGGTAGGGCGTCCCCCCCATGGGCCTCGGCCAGCAGCGGACCCGGGTTCGATTCCAGCCCGCGGTCGTTCTCTGCATGTCACTCCCCTCTCTGCCCCATTTCAACTCTGTCTCTACACTATCAATAAAGCATAACAATGCCAAAAAAAATATCTTAAACCTGCAGTGTGTAGAATTTTGTAGAAAGCAATTATAATATCCATAAGTACATTTAATTTAGTGCATAATAGCTGAAAAAATATATGACATATATCACCATTTTTCTACAGAGGTTTGGTCTGGGGGCGCTAGGAGAAATGTTATCAGTTGTCTATAGAATGAAAAAAATATTTTTATTTCTCTCAAACAACTACCTTTAAATAGTAAACATTAAATAGAGACATTGATAATTTTTTATTTTTTTTTAAGATTTTTTTTGGCATTTTTTATGCTTTATTGACAGTGTAGAGACAGAGTTTAAATGGGGCAGAGAGGGGAGTGACATGCAGAGAACGACCGCGGGCTGGAATTGAACCCGGGTCCGCTGCTGGCCGAGGCCCATGGGGGGGGACGCCCTAACTGAGCTAAGGGCGCCCCCAGACATTGATCATTTGGCGTGGTCTCTTATTTTTCCCGTTGCTATATGGAAAAACATACTGGATACGTTCATGAGACTCATACAGTAATAGAGAGCCTGTTGTACTTCAATAGGGACCCACCACTCATTATGTGAGCGCAGATTTTACATTTTCAAATAGTGTATATTATATATTTTTTTTATATATATATTTTTTATAACCTTTATTTATACAGGTAAATCCCATTGAAAACCGGAGACTCTTTTTCAAGGGAGAGACCTGTTCCCATTCCCACGTCCCACGTTTTTTTCTTAATTCATCCAGAGAATTTGGTGGCCCTTCCATGACACTCCTTCCACCCCATCCCACCCCACCTATTCAAAATACAAATTTCAAAATAAAATACATTTTAGAATCAATAGTCGACTCACAGGTTTGAATGGGGAGGATGGGCTAATCTATCTTCACCCTCCTACATGCAGAATGTTCCATGGCCTAAAACACACCCACCCTATCCCTCCCCACCTGTCTCTCTCTCTCTACCTGTCTCTCTCTATCTACCTGTCTCTCTCTATATACCTGTCTCTCTCTCTCTACCTGTCTCTCTATCTACCTGTCTCTCTCTATCTACCTGTCTCTCTCTATCTCTCCCTCCCCACCTGTCTCTCTCTCTCTCTACCTGTCTCTCTCTCTCTACCTGTCTCTCTCTATCTACCTGTCTCTCTCTATCTCTCCCTCCCCACCTGTCTCTCTCTATCTACCTGTCTCTCCCTCCCCACCTGTCTCTCTCTCTACCTGTCTCTCTCTCTCTACCTGTCTCTCTCTCTCTACCTGTCTCTCTCTATCTACCTGTCTCTCCCTCCCCACCTGTCTCTCTCTCTCTACCTGTCTCTCTCTCTCTACCTGTCTATCTCTATCTACCTGTCTCTCTCTCTCTACCTGTCTCTCTCTATCTACCTGTCTCTCTATTTACCTGTCTCTCTCTATCTCTCCCTCCCCACCTGTCTCTCTCTATCTACCTGTCTCTCCCTCCCCACCTGTCTCTCTCTCTACCTGTCTCTCTCTATCTACCTGTGTCTCCCTCCCCACCTGTCTCTCTCTCTACCTGTCTCTCTCTATCTACCTGTCTCTCCCTCCCCACCTGTCTCTCTCTCTACCTGTCTCTCTCTATCTACCTGTCTCTCCCTCCCCACCTGTCTCTCTCTCTACCTGTCTCTCTCTATCTACCTGTCTCTCCCTCCCCACCTGTCTCTCTCTCTACCTGTCTCTCTCTATCTCTCCCTCTCTCTACCTGTCTCTCTCTATCTACCTGTCTCTCTCTATCTACCTGTCTCTCTGCTCTGGCTCAGTCTAACGCAGCAGCTTGTCTCTCTCCCATGTGTCCGTAGGGCTGCCCGGCCCACCCAGAAAGGCCCCACTCCAGACAGGCTCCACCCAGGAGCCCCCTGTCCATCTCTGTAAGACAACCCCCTCTCCGACACCCCGAATCCCCTCCAAACCCCATAACCCTAACCCAACCCCAACCCCATAACCCTAACCCTAACCCTAACCCAACCCCATAACCCTAACCCTAACCCAACCCCATAACCCTAACCCATAACCCGACCCCTCTAACCCTAACCCTCTAACCCTCTCTTTGCCCTCCACTCTCCTTACCTTATTCCACACTTTACCAATGCATTCACCTGCACCCACTAACACACACACACACACACACACACACACACACACACACACACACACACACACACACACTATAGCCTATTATAGAGGTTGTGCAAACTCATTTAAGACACAAATATTCAACACAAAACAACCTGGTGATTGTATGAAACCTTCTACGAGGAACTTTTAAATGGTTCTGAAACATTTCTCATTTTTCCTCTGATGATCATAAATGACAAGACCATCAGCACAATAATGTTTTCTTTTATTGTTATTAGTGATGCCTTTGCACGGGTGTGTTTTTTTTTTTTTTTAAAGGTGCAGTGTGTAATATGACATCATCAAGAAAGTTCTACAAAGTTCTAGAATGCAACGCTCCCTGGGTAACCCCAACCCCTTGATAACAGAAGCTACAGTGGCCTTCAGGGACAAGAACAATTCTAAATTTCAAACAATGCACCCTAATGACATTCCAACTATGACACTTTCAAGATGGCGGCACTAGGCCTTGGTCCAAAATGTGCAGAAATATGGACATATATGAGACCCTTTCTAAGGGGAAAAAAATTATTCAAAAATTTTTTTTCAGCTATTATGCACTAAATTAAATGTACTTATGGATATTATAATTGCTTTCTACAAAATTTGCTAGGAAATAAAACCTACAATAAAACCCTACACACTGCAGGTTTAAGATATTTTTTTGGCATTTTTATGCTTTATTGATAGTGTAGAGACAGAGTTGAAATGGGGCAGAGAGGGGAGTGACATGCAGAGAACGACCGCGGGCTGGAATCGAACCCGGGTCCGCTGCTGGCTGAGGCCCATGGGGGGGGACACGGGTCCGATTTTTCCCATTAATTTAGACAAAATTATTTGCGGCAGGCAGATGGGAAAACCCTGTGTTTAGGAACTGTACTAAATCAGAGTTTACTTTGCTGCGCCATCGTCATATTAACGTTTGTAATCTGACATAGTCACAAGTAAATACATTACCTCATCGCGACACATCTGAGGTCTCTTCACATACACACACACACACACACACACACACCTACACACCTTCCCCCTCTGTCCACATCTGTGTTTTTGTTTGTGTGTGTGTCATGTTGCATCAGCTTGCCACCTCACCCTCTTTCTAACCCTATATGTTCCGTTCGGTTTCGGTTAATGTCTTTTGTTGTCCATCCTTGTGTGTGTGTGTGCGTGTGCGTGTGCGTGTGTGTGTGTGTGTGCGCGTGTGCGTGTGTGATTTTAACCCCATTGTGAAGGCGCTGGTGGTGACGGGGTCCTGCTCTCTTCCTCTACCTCAGATAAACCAGTTTTCAGTGACTAACGTTTCTCTCACTCTTTCTGTCTCTCCATCCGTCCGTCCATCCGTCCGTCCGTCCATCCCTCCGTCCATCTCCAGGAGCAACAGAAACAGGTGGAGGACCCAAGCCGTGAGGTCAAGAAGGTCAGTGAGGATTTAACATTAATTAAAGAAGGGTTTTTATCCGTCTTTTATGGTTCATTTTACCACATCATTCAGATCCATATTTAAGGACCATATGGGGCGTCGTATGTTATAAGTGTCTAACCCTGCATTTCTCTTACTGTGATGTCACAGTAAGAGAAATGTAGGGTTAGACAGTGAGACCATAAAACACTCTTTCTGCCTTTTCTCAGGCTAGGATGAACCAATTTAAATTTTTTTTTTGCACATTTATACTACATAGGATCTCCGAGTTCAATACACCTTCACATTCCCACCGGTGAAGTAGGGCCTTTAAGCTTCATGTCGTAGTGTTTCTTGCCTTGAGCTACCGTCCTCAATTCCTTTTTTTTTGGACGTTAGAAAACTGACATATATAATAAAAAAAACGTCCTAATTTTTTTTTCTCTTCCCCGTGTCATCCCTATTAGTAATCTTACGTACCAATGTCTTTCATTATTTTTCGTTTTATTTTTTTTTTATTGTAACCTTGGAGGTTTGAGCTCAAGGTGGGGTCGGGTGTTCATAATAGTTTTACAGTATAGTGATGATTCCTTATATGCCAAAAAAAAATTCAAAAAAACAGGAAAAATAAATACATTAAGTTCAGTTATACAAAATGATATGCACTGTCAGCTGCAACTCAGTGTAAACCTCTGTATCTTCCTCTGCTGTTTCACCCTGTCCTTAAGGTGCGTAAGGCTCGTAACCGGCGTCAGGAGTGGAACGTCTTGGCCTACGACAAAGAGTTCAGACCGGACGCCCGCCTCACCCCGTCCCCTTACCACGGCATGAGCTCAGAGGGGTCCCTGTCTCCTGATAGCAGGTACACACACTAGGGCATTTATATGTGTGTTTATATGCCACAGGTCTACTGATCCTGTTTGCTTGTCACAATGGAGACAGACAACACAGAAACTTAAAGGTGCAGTGTGTAATATGACATCATCAAGTAAGTTCTAGAAAGTTCTAGAATGCAACACTCCCTGGGTAACCCCACCCCTTTCGAATAATAACAGCGGCTACAGTGGCCTTCAGGGACAAGAACAATTCTAAATTTTAAACAATGCACCTGATGACATTCCAACTATGACACTTTCAAGATGGCGGCACTAGGCCTTGGTCCAAAATATGCAGAAATATGGACATATATGAGACCCTTTCTAAGGGAAAAATAAATAATTCAAAACCTTTTTTTCAGCTATTATGCACTAAATTAAATGTACTTATGGATATTATAATTACTTTCTACAAAATCTGCTAGGAAATAAAACCCAAAATTCTACACACTGCAGGTTTAAAGGAATACTTCACCCATTTTTTTTGCACTTTTATACTACATAGGATCTCAGAGTTCAATACACCTTCATGTTTCCACCGGTGAAGTAGGTCTTTAGCTGTTTGTGCTTTGAGTTCTACATTCTAAATAGTGCAAAACAAAACGGTATATAGCCAGCCCTAGACCAGGCCCTACCTGCTGCATCTGGTTGAAGCTCTGTGCTGCCCTCTTCTGGAGAAGGAAACTCATAGCACAGGAATTTATATTTCATAAAGATATTGACAGTTTATGATCAAACTTTTAATGCTGCTGCTTATGTTTTTTATTTATATTTTTCACTAAATGTTATCATTGATGTCTTAAGGCATTCTAACGAAACATGTTTATACTTTTACTATAGTTATCAACAAGTTCTATATACCCCCCCACCCCCCCGCCCACACACACATACACAACACCACCACCTCCCCATTGAAAAGCCTTTTTGTCCTTTGCCAGGTTGTCTTTGTTAATAACAATGTGTTCTTATGCGGTTAAATAAAGGTCAAATAAAATTAAACAAAATAAACATGTGATATATAATCCTTTACTGAGGGCCTGTTTCCCCCCCCCCCCCTCTCCCCCCCCCCCCCCCGTTAGGTCTATGGCGACTGTCTCTCCAAAGCTTTCTTTTAAAGTAGAATATGCCAAAAAATTATCTTTAAAAAAAAACGTTTACTTGTCTTGTTATCAACATGTCATATATAATCCTTTACTGAGAGCCTGTTTCCCCCCCCCCCCCCCCCCCCCCCTCTCCATTAGGTCCATGGCGTCTGACTCGTACCCAGCCAGTCCTAACCATCCCTCTGCTGTGGCCCCCGGAGGCACTGCCCTCCCTCCGGACCACCACCTCTCCAGGGACCAGCTGAGTGCCGCGGCCCAGACTCAGTCACTCGATCGGGGCTTGAGGCCGGCCAACGCGCCCCCCCCCTGCTGGAGCTCCCGCCACCGGCGCAGGAGGGAGACATGTGGCCTCGCTGGGCAGGGCTCCGTCTGGACAAACCGCAGCCGACCCAACGGTTAACGGGCCCCGGCAGCAGTCGGTCAAGGAATACCGGGCCACACACGGGTAGGTTTATAGGGTCATTTATCATAGGGCTTTTTTAATAATGTTAAAGGTGCTCCCTGGAAGTTTTAGTTTGGGTTAATTCTTGAATCGTCTTTGGACAACAGCGGTAGTGTTTTTACTACGCCAGCTGTTGTTCCTGGGTGAGCGTATACCCATGACAAAGGCATTAAGAAAAACTATATAAAAACAGCATTCTTTGCACTGATGGTCTTGTTTGCTGTAACATGTAATTTATGATCATCAGAGGGAAAAATGAGACTGTTTCAGAAATATTTCAAAGTTCCTCGTAGCTCCTTTAACGTTAATTTGTGCCATTGTATTAATTTCTTTGGTGATAAAGTATTGTTTTCTATACAAGTATATAACATTATTAGTTGATTCTGGTCAAATAAGCTTTTGAATGAACATAGGAGCGACCAGTGTTTCCCAAAATAATGAAATGTTAATATTAAAACATTGGACTAAATGATCAAATTGACTGAATGTTAATAAATACTATAGTTTATAGTATTTATACTTTCCTAAAATGACAGTTGTATGTGGCTAGTTCCTTTTAATTTGAATTGGTGAGCTCTGCAATAGTTCTGACCACATTATCACTGTCTTTTTCCAGTCTGATGGCAAAATGACTAAGTGGGACACGATGTTCAAACTGTAAAGGCCAACCGCTAATGTCAAGTCAACTGACTGTTTTGATTTGAATCTTATAATGGAATCGTTTCACCTTTTCAAAATGTCTCCCCGTGACTCCACCGAGACCTTATAACAATAGCAACCAGTGATATTAGCCTTATGAACAAATGACTACTTTATATAAAACGTAATGGACTGTCTCTATTGCAGTATTACATCGCTGAAACACAATAGCAATGTACTGATGGTAATTTCAAGTCATTTTATTACATCCTACAAATATATGTTTGTATCTTGGAGGTTCGATCCCTCGCCCTGCCACCTGTGTCATAGTTGTTGTGTCCTTGGGCAAGACACTTAACCCACCTTGCCTCGTGTGAATGTCGATAGTTAGCCTGCTATCGGTGTGTGAATGTGTGTGTGAATGGTAACGTGGGAAAGGAAAACAGGTCTCCCTTGAAAAAGAGTCTCCGGTCTCAATGGGATTTACCTGTATCAATAAAGGTTAAAATAAAATAAAAAAATCTTTAGCAGAAAGCTTTGGGAAACCTACACATTTGACCTTCACAGTAATGTCTAAAAAAACAGAATTAAGGAAACTACAACTTCAAACTATTCCTTTTAAAGGTGCACTATGTAGTTTCAGTGGAGAGGGATTTGTTTACATTTACATAACTGTTAGGACACCACACTCCCGTCAGTCTGCCCCAGGGCAGCTGTGGCTACTTTCGTAGTTTTCCACCACCGGTACGACTGTGTGTGAACGAATGGAACCTGGATCCCTGTAAAGGGCTTTGAGTATAGATCCAATCCATTATTATTATTATCATCATTAACTATCCTACAGGTCCGAAATTCTGAAGGAAATGTGTGAGTTTATGGTTTTAACACAATCACTTATCTTGGTCTCTCTCTCTCTCCCCTCTCTCTCTTCCCTCTCCCCTCTCTCTCTTCCCTCTCCCCTCTCTCTCTTCCCTCTCTCTTCCCTCCCTCTCTCTCTTCCCTCTCCCCTCTCTCTTCCCTCTCTCTCTCTCTCTCCCTCCCCTCTCTCTTCCCTCTCCCCTCTCTCTTCCCTCTCTCTCTCTCTCTCTCTCTCCCCTCTCTCTTCCCTCTCCCCTCTCTCTCTCCCCTCTCTCTTCCCTCCCTCTCTCTCTTCCCTCTCCCCTCTCTCTTCCCTCTCTCTCTCTCTCTCCCCTCTCTCTTCCCTCTCCCCTCTCTCTCTCCCTCCCTCTCTCTCACTCTTCCCTCTCTCTCTCTTCCCTCTCTTCCCTCCCTCTCTCTCTCTCTCTTCCCTCTCTCTCTCTTCCCTCTCTTCCATCTCTCTCCTCTCTCTATCCCTCTCTCCCCCCTCTCCTCTCTCTCCCCTCTCCCTCTCTCCCTCTCTCTCTTCCCTCTCCTCTCTCCCTCTCTCTCTCTCCCCTCTCCCTCTCTCCCTCTCTCTTCCCTCCCTCTCTCTCTCTCTCTCTCTCTTCCCTCTCTCTCTCTTCCCTCTCTTCCATCTCTCTCTTCTCTCTCTCTCCTCTCTCTATCCCCCTCTCTCTTCCCTCTCTCCCCTCTCCCTCTCTCCCTCTCTTCCTCTCTCTCCCCTCTCTCCCCTCTCTCCCCCCCTCCTCTCTCTCCCTCTCCCTCTCTCTCTTCCCTCTCTCCCTCTCCCTCTCTCTCTTCCCTCTCTCTCCCTCCCCTCTCTCCCTCTCTCTCTCTCCCCTCTCCCTCTCTCCCCCTCTCTCTCTCCCCTCTCCCTCTCTCCCTCTCTCTCTCTCCCCTCTCGCCCCTCCCAGTGGTCAACCCTCCACCATCCCAGAGTATTACATCCCCCCTGCTCCCCCACCTCCTCCCCCCACCATCCCCTCTGCCCAGACGGCCTTCGACTCGGCCCCTCCCTCCTCTGTTCTTCCTCCCTCCGCTCTCCCTCCCTCCACCACCGCTGCCCTGTCCCGCCCGTACTCCCCCTCTCCACCCCCTCCGCCGGTCAACTACGTGCCCAGCCCGGCACACCCTCCATCAGGCGCTCCCCCGGCCGCGCCCCCCCCTCCCCCTCCAGGCTGCCCCACAGGCCTCCAGCTGGGGGTCCGTCATCCATCTCCAGGGGGCCAGACGGCGGTGGACGCGGCTGGCAGGAAGAGCACCATGTTGGGCATGATCCCCATGAGCGACGCCCGGTCCGACCTGCTGGCCGCCATACGTAGAGGTAAGTCAGTGGGGAGTGAAGGTGAGACAACGCTGCAGGCAAGGCACATATGTTCTAGTTCTGGTCAACTTTTGGGCAGTTTTGCTTCCATAACATGTCTTCTTTCATTATCCCAATTTGTTTGTACATTTGGGGATCTATCTATCTATCTATCTATCTATCTATCTATCTATCTATCTATCTATCTATCTATCTATCTATCTATCTATCTATCTATCTATCTATCTATCTATCTATCTATCTATCTATCCGTCCATCTCCAGGCATCCAGCTGAGGAAGGTGCAGGAGCAAAGGGAGCAGGAGGCGAAGCGAGAGCCGGTTGGAAACGACGTAGCAACGATCCTGTCGCGTCGCATCGCCGTGGAATACAGCGAGTCGGACGACGACTCAGACATCGACGAGAACGAGTGGTCCGACTAGAGCAGTTAAGAATAAGAAACCCGACGTTTAAAAGATGCTCCGAGGAACTTTCTGTTTGTTTTCATTCTGGAAGCCTTCTTTGGCTGATAAGTGCTAGTGTTGTTACTACGCCAGCTGTTGTTCCTGGGTGAGCGTATACCCATGACAAAGGCATTAACAAAAACTATATAAAAATAGCATTCTTTGCACTGATGGTCTCGTTTTGCTGTTACATGTCATTCATGATCATCAGAGGAAAAATTAGACTGTTTCAGAAATATTTAAAAGTTCCTCGTAGCACCTTTTTAAAAGAGTGAAACAAAGAAGAGGGATTGCTTGGTGGGTGTGTATGACAGACAATAGGAAAGGGGAGAAATACTGAGACAATGAGGAAATCAAGTGATTTGGTTAAATGCTCATTATAAAACGGACAGCTCAAATCAAGCGATCTGATTGGTTCGTAGCCGTGATATAATAAGCTCGTTGAACAGTTGTTATGACGTCAAATCAGTTTTTTAAAAAAAACAGCGTTCACTATTTTGGTCATTAAAACATTGGAACTGAAAAAATATTCAATTAAATTAAATCGTACACACACACACACACACACACACACACACACACACACACACACACACACACACAAACACACACTCACACACACACACACACACACACACACTTGAATTCCCTGTTGCAGCCTCTCTTCTGCAGCAACAAGTAGGTTATTATAGCTGTGCTTGCCCCTGATGACGCATTTTCTTGTAACGAAGCCCTTGAGGTTTGTGTGTGTCTCTAACTAACTACCTAGGGTGCATAGCGTAAAAAACACACACACACACACACACACACACACACACACACACACACACTCAAATTCACAGCAATTCAACACCTTCTCGCCCCTGTCTAGCTCATTTTTAACCATTAACACTCGAGCTGTGAGAATGTGAAAAACAAACGCGCCCTCTCTGTGTATTTGAGTGATTATAATTAGCAATAATATTACAGGCTGTATCAAACTGTGTATAGCGTGTGGGAGGGGTGGGGTTAGTAATGTGTTTACACGACACATGGTTTAGCACAAGACAAATTAATATAGTGCAATTTTAACTTATCTGCCAAACGATGTGGAGAAAGGATTTATGAAGTCGGGGAAAAAAATCAGGGGTCTTAATAATATAGCTCTTGAACAGGGACGCGCCTGTTAACGAAACACGCGCACCCGACTCAAGGCTACACTGTGAAAGTTTGGCTTAATTGGTCACACAGTTAAAACCAACATGAGACAAGACAATCAGCACCAAATTAATCTCCACGAAATGAACTCTGGCTGTTATCGTTAGCAGTTGTTGTTAGCATTGTAGCAGTGTGATATTTAGCACTTTAAAAAAACGTTTTAAGCACATGCCATATTAGTATCAGCGTATACAGGAATTGGGCAAAGCTAGCCAAACAGCAAAAGGCAAGGCAAGTGTAGAAAAGCAGGCAGGGCTCTAACATACTGTGTAAATCAAAAAGGACATACAGGTGAAACTCATATAATTAGAATATCATGGAAAATGAATTGGAATTGAGGCAAGAATTCATGCAAAAGGGGCCCAAAGCAAGTACTGAGTACATATGGATGATTATACTTTATAGAGGGCTGACATTTCTGTATTTAAAATCCCTTTTTTTATTGATTTCATGTAATATTCAAATTTTCTGAGATTTTGAATTTGGGGTTTTCATAAACTGTTAGCTATAATAATCAAAATTATAACTAATAAAGGCTTGACATACATATCTCAATTTGCATGTAATTAGTCTATATAATATATTATTTTCACCTTTTAAGTTGAATTACTGAAATAAATGAACTTTTGCACGATATTCAAATTTTTCGAGTTTCATCTGTATTTTCCTTTTTTTGATTCTGAAATGAATTTGCAACAAAGATACAAATACCAATTTACTTGATAACATTGAGACTCTAGTACAGAAAAACTATAACAATCGGTATCCAAAATGCATTTTTTTAAATTATTTTTTAAATTATTGAAAAAAAATATAGATTTTAATTTCAATATGTATACATTTAAAATGCCCTCTTACTTGTTATTATATCAACTAGACATGCAACAGTCAATGACCAATGAAATGTGATGCTGGTTCTCTTGTAGTGTTGTTGGGTCCGACGTCTGTGTAGCCTGGTCCTACCAGACCATCGTACATTGAAGGTCTGGAATCGCTCAATTGACAAACGTTCACTCACTTGAAGGCGGGCGTCTGTTGAAGTTTAAAACTATTGGATCTGCCCAGTGCCACTCTGGATCTGCCAAACCAATCGCATAACGTTTGGTTGTCGTTGCTGATTCGACTGATAAAAATCTGGCAGTCAAAAAATATATACCGCAGATAATACACCTCAGACCCAGACTGACTGAAGGGAAATGAAAATTGAGCGGAAGTATGTAGGCGGGCGGTACTGTGTGCAGTCCTCGAACAAATCCCACCTCTAACATTGTCTTATACAGTAATTCTCCCGCTGAGATCGTGAATGAGTTGAAACTGTGAAGTGATTAACACGCGCTGGTTTGGGTAAACAAACACCACTCCATCATTCAGCCTCCGTGACGTCACCGCATCGAACAATACAGCGAGCGAGCTTGTGCCGTTTTATATTATTATTTTTTCTTGGGGGGGGTATGTTTTTAATTTTGATTTGGTAGCCATTTCATTCATAACATTTCAGCCAGTGACTGTCTTTGCCGTGATATTAATGGTCTTATAATAAACTAAACGCTTAACCACACCTAACCAACTCACAAGCCGAAAGCCGTCGCACTCACACACACACACGCTTGTCATCATGTCCGTGGCGAAAGGCTTCAAATACATTAAGTGTCAGAGACTTGCAACAGTGATATACAGCATATTCTTATCTATATCTTTTAAATATAAGGTTTTGAGCTAATCCTATGTTATGAGCTGATTGGATTGTAGTGTTTCTATGACGTGGTTTTTTTTTCCTTTTTAAAATGTGCTGCCTGAGGTGAGGTGTTCACTTTGGTTTACTTTTTAGGGGTTTCCTACTCAAGTACTAGCCTGGTCCTACCAGACCGTCGTACTTCATTTCATTTGTACAGAAGGTCTGGAATCGCTCAATTGACAAACGTTCACTCACTTGGAGGCGGGTGTCTGTTGAAGTTTAAAAACTATTGGATCTGCCCAGTGCCACTCTGGATCTGCCAAACCAATCGCATAACGCTGTATGTCATGCGCCGGCTTCGCAACTGAAACTGGCGCACGTCATTGTTCTCAGCCACTCCCTCTGTTCGCTGATTGGTCAAGCAAAAATGTATCCTGAGAAAAAGCCTGCGAATATACCGCGGACCCAGACTGACTACTGAAGGGAAAATTAAAATTGAGCGGAAGTATGTAGGCGGGCGGTGCCAGGCTAACTCAAGGCCGCAGAGGTCGAGAATTAAGCAGTTAAACTTACAGTATATCAGAGTATATCAAAGTTCCAGCTCATTATCCCATTTGGAAATACAGGATTCAGACAGCGTTATATTTTAGCATTTCTTTAATACTACGTCTGTTTTGTTTGAATGTTCGATCGACGTTGATATTTGAAGATTTGTTTTGATGCCACGACTTGGCCGCAAAGCCTTCTGGGAAATGTAGTGCTACAGTGTACATAATTTATCATCAGTTGAATGATACAATGAGACACTGCTGCCTCCTTTTTTAATGTGAATTAACTGGAAATGTAGATTTTTTTCTTTTAAAAATGTTCATATATGTGAAGAATCTTGAAGGAATCTGATCTCGTTTTGAGGAGGATCTGGGCTAAACGTTCTGATTACTAGGGAAGATCCCAGTCTGACTGAAAATGTTTGTTTATATTAAATTACCTGCAAAACTAAATTAACAGGCATTTATTTTAGTAAACATTAGCACTTATTAAAAAAAAAATTACAATGTGTGGTTACAAACTGCTTCACAATGAAATATATAGACGGGGAAAATGTGCCCGAGATGTCTTTAAAAGACAGAATATTTTCAATTAAGTTGGCACAATTGTAACCTGGAAAATCTGCAACCTACCAAATCAGTATCAAATGGGTAAATAATGAATCTGATTGATTAAAATGATGAAGCTAGCACAAGCAGAGCGCAGGTGTCTATCTATATTTATATATTTATCTGAGACGGTTTGGACTGCGTAGCTGTAGCACAATTTAAAAAGTTTAACCCTATTTGGTCAAAAAAAAACGCCAAGTTTCTGAAAGGGATCGGGGCTCAAAGCTAGTTATTTTTGTTGTATATAAATGCCACACAATAGTTGAGGAAACGGCTCACTCAGTAGTCTGACAATGCAAATCAGAACTTGGACGGACTGTTGATGAGTTATTGAGTTGCTGTACCTAAATATTTGGGATTGGACTCATTTATGGACGTTATTATTATATATATATATTGAAAGAAAAAAGCACATTTGAAAAGGGCCGAATCGAACTACAGTAGAGAAAAAATGCAAAAGCCATAGATACGGAAAATAATCAGTGCCGAAATGTGGCCCGGCATTTTGGTCTCAAAGCACTTCAACTACAATTAGCCTGTAATGTGAAGCTCTGACTGTTTAACATGACAATTTATGTGTATTTTGGATGTGGTGGCCTCATCAAGATGTCCAAATTGGAAATACTTATCCGCTATTTTGGGAGACGAAATTGCATCAAAGTCGTACACATTTTTTAGCAGTGGCACCAACTGCCAGGATTTCAAATCAACCCCCGGCTTCTGTATCTATGACAACTGGCTTGTAAAAAAAAACAATAATAATAATAATTTTGTGTGTTGAAAATGTGGGAAATGAAATGACTCATGTTGAATAGACTTTTTGGTAAGGCTGCCTGTAATGTGCAATGCATTTTGGGTAATTATAACATAACATAGGCAATGGAACGAAATAAAACTGTGTATAGCTGAAACACTAAAACCAACTGTAAGCAAGTATGCATGTAACTATAGACAATAAATGGAGAAAACAAAAGTGTTATCCGGGTTTTATTTGCATGTACATTTGGTGTCTTTTAGTCGTAAATAATATATTATGTTGGGGGCGCCCTTAGCTCAGTTGGTAGGGCGTCCCCCCCATGGGCCTCAGCCAGCAGCGGACCCGGGTTCGATTCCAGCCCGCGGTCGTTCTCTGCATGTCACTCCCCTCTCTGCCCCATTTCAACTCTGTCTCTACACTGTCAATAAAGCATAAAAATGCCCAAAAAAATATCTTAAAAAATAATAATAATAATTTATTTTGTTTGTTTTGCATCACAGACTTAAATCAAATCAAATCAAATCAGTTTTATTTGTATAGCCCAAAATCACAGGTTGTTGTGACATTACGAAGCCCCAGAAGGGACATTTTAAGGTTGTGAGAAAATACTTTTTGTTGTGGGATCTTACAAAACTAATTGCAAAATCCCGTAAAAAATGAAAACGTTTTTAAGATCTGTAATACTTCCGTCATTGTGTTGGTTTGTTCAATTTATTTTTGTTATTATTATTTTTTAGTTGTTTACTCCATTTCATGTTTATCTATGTACTCCTGGATCAGTTTGTTGCTATGGAAAGAACCATTGTTTTTTGCGAGATCTTGCAAAAGTGTTGAGAGATTTTTTTTCCCAAAAGGTTTTGCTCGAGCTCGCGATGCTTTTGCTTTTATTGTGTTTGTATTATGTTGTTCGTTCGTTTCCTCACATTATTATTTTTGTGTAATTTACATCGATGTATTTCTGGGTCAATTCGTAATCATGTGACCTGATGCCAACTGCAAATGTACTGTATGTTCATTAAAGGGGCACTGTGTAATATGACATCATCTACAAAGTTCTAGAATGCAACGCTCCCTGGGTAACCCCAACCCTTTTGAATAATAACAGAAGCTACAGTGGCCTTCAAGGACAAGAACAATTTTAAACAATGCATCTGATGACATTCCAAAAACATGGATGCCTCCATAAGACTTGCCCGCTCAATGTACACAATATAATATTAATAATTCTGATTATTGGCAGAGGTGATTTTACACCAATGAGGACATATTTATGAATGAGAATATTGATTTTAGCTAATACATTACTTAAAATGTTACACAGTGTCCCTTTAAGTTAACTGCTCAAAGTGTTTTCTGTGTGGCTAAAGTAAGGTACGGGCCTCGTTCACATAAGGCCCAAAAAATATGTTACATCTTATTAGTGAAAAATGGAGCCAGTAATATGTCAAGTTGCCACACGAAGTAAAGAGGCTTTATTCAGAGCAAAAAACAACATACTTTGACACTAATTTTTTAATTTACTAACAACGAGAATATGATAATTTTCCTGTTAAAGGCATAAATTCGTCCTCTCAAAGATTGTGTATATACTGCAAAGCTCTGGAAAAAAAATGAAGAGACCACTCCAAATGTTCAGTGTCTCTCGTTTGACTATCTATAGGTATATGTTTGAGTAGAATGAACATTTTGGTTTTATAATATGAACTACTGACAACATTTCTACCAAAATCACAATAAAAACATTGTCCTTTAGAGAATTTTAAATAAGTAATGTTGAGATCGAGAAAAATCTAGACTGGTCTCTTAATTTTTTTCCAGAGCTGTGCATATAGATTTTCTTGGAGGAAATATGACTAAAAGCCCTTCTCACTTAACAACTTAAAGTGGTCACATTCATTCACTCACACAGCAATGGCGGTCCTCTCATAGCGGTGATTATTGTTAATCCCATGGACGCGGGTTCATTCCAACTACGTGCTGTTCCGGAACCCTGGCAAGTTCTTTTTTGGAAGCAGGAGTCACAGATGGCAACACAGCAGTGACGAAAAAACATTGAGGTCAGTGAAAAACACAAATTAACACCACTGACACACACACACACACACACACACACACAAAAAGTGTCCCCAAAATTATTTCTGCCTCTTTCTTTCCTGCACTTGCCTGATTTAAGCGTGGGTCTACTTTTAGAATCAAAGGGCTTTTCTTTAAAGGTGAAGTAAGCGGTTTATTTATGTTAATATAAGTGTTAAAATCGCTCTTTATTCATACAGTGATCACTTACATAATGTGCGCGTTTCATAAAGCCGATCTCTCAGTCAGCTGCTCTGCATGTAATCTACAAATAAACTTTTCGGGGATCCCAAAACTGGTATCTAATCAGAAGAGAGAACGCTACAAACCGGCACCCGTCTCACTCATGGTCTCAATGCCGGTGCACGCCAGAGCGACAGATGGGTGAATGTTTATGCGCCTACAATGGCGGAGCAGGTAAAAATCCTTCCCAATGTCTGTTTTGATGGTTTTTATCATGTTGTATCACACTTATGGATCTGAGATGATGCTAGATAACTCGCTGCTTGAAGACCGCAGTGCATTAATGTGGTGACGTAGGGACGAGGGAGGGGACTGCTAACTGCAGTAACTGACAGGAAGTTAGCTAAACTGACCATTCCGCTTACAGCACCTTTAAGCTTTTTCTAAATAGAATACACACCGGATTTTAGCAGGAAAGGCAACCAATTTACAAGCTGCTGACTCAGACACATTTGCGAGCAGATATTTGATCTGTGGAGCGATGAGAGATAATCTCCACTGACTCGCCTGTCGCCCACCTTGTTATGATGATTTGAGTTACCAGCCGAGGCAGTGACATGACTCAGTGTTGTCGACAGAATAGCGATTTTTACAGCCTGGTCCCGGGGTTTGAGAGAGGCTGAGTAACTATGACATCAAACCAGTGATTTGGCATGTTCTTGCTTTCAGTGAAATGGGTTTAAATAATGTGTTATGTTACGAACCAATTACAAAGGAGACAGATTGTTAAAATGACTTGACATGTATTACCATTAAAGGTGCACTGTGTAACTTTGGCAGGAAAACATGGATCCTTTTAACAGTTTTTTTTTCATTATCAAGCTTTATTAGACAGTACAGAGTTGAAATGGGGAGACAGAGAGAGAGAGAGAGAGAGAGAGGGAGAGAGGGGGGGGGGTGACCTGCAGTAAAGGTCCACGGGTCGGATTTGAACCCGCGACCACTGCAACGAAGGCCGGAGCCAATATGGTATGCGCTCT
>OX442371.1:3110108-3120108 GCA_949357725.1 Hyperoplus immaculatus
CTCATCCCTCTCTCTCTCCCTCTCTTTCTCTCCCTCCCTCTCTCCCTCCCTCTCTCTCTTCCTCCCTCTCTCTCTCTCTCTCCCTACGGCTTTTATTTATTTTTTTCCCCGATATTCTTCTTTTTTTCACTGTTTTATCTGCTCTCAGGGTGACTATTTTTAGCTGGAGACTGGATGACTAGAGCTTCCTGCAGGCAGAGGGGCCCGGGATAGCAAACTAAATATTAGACGAGGGAGGGAGGGAGAGAGGAGAGGAGAGGAGAGAGAGAGAGAGAGAGAGAGAGAGAGAGAGAGAGAGAGAGAGAGTGTGTGTGTGTGTGTGTGAAACGTCCTACATCAATATGCTTTGCCTCGACAGAGACGAGAGAGGGGAAAAAGCCCATTTAGTGTTCTGGGTGCTAGAAACGATTTAGAAGGAATTTTGTGAAGAGGGAAATGTGTTCGAAGCGACTAAAAGAAAATGGAATAAGAATTTAGGATATAATAGCGGTAGAGCAGAGGCGAGGGGGGGGAAGGGGGCACACACACACACACAGGATTGAGAGGATGTGTGTAGGAGGGAGAAGCGAGGGGTTCATCTTTGAAACGACCTGCTACGCTTAAGACACGACTCAGACAACGTGACGTCACTGGTTACCTGACTGTGACGTACAAAACACAGTCTCTCTAACTCTGTGTGTGTGTGTGTGTGTGTGTGTGTGTCTCTCTGTCTGTGTGTCTCTCTCTGTCTGTCTGCCTGCCTGCCTGTCTGTCTGTCTGTTTGTCTGTCTGCCTGCCTCCCTGTCTGTCTTTGTCTCTCTCTGTCTGTCTGCCTGTCCGTCTTTTTCTCTCTTTCTGTCTGTTTGCCTGTCAGCCTGCCTGTCTATCTCTCTTCTCTCTGTCTGTCTGTCTGTCTGTCTCTCTGTCTGTCTTTGTCTATCTCTCTTCTCTCTGTCTGTCTGTCTCTCTCTCTCTCTCCCTGTCTGTCTTTGTCTCTCTCTGTCTGTCTGTTGTTTTTATGGAAAAAATAGCTCAGTTGAAGACCTTTTTTAGGGGAACACTCAAATCACCCATGATGTTCTAAGATGAAAATAGAATTGGGATTGCTAATTTTTTCCGTTGACAATCGACCTTTTACATAACCTCGTTGTCCATCTTTCTTTCTACTCTTATATTTGCAGTTTTTCGACCATTTTGAGCATTCCTTTGCTTGTTTAAACGTGTATGTACACAAACCGAAAAATAAGACACTAGAAAGTCGAACAATATGGCACTTTTTCAGCATATCCGACACGCAACTTTCAAGTTTTTTTTCCCCTCCGAAAAAAAAAAAAAAAAAAAACGTTTGACATTTTTTTATAGGAAGAACACATAAGAGGAAGAAACGCACACACCCTGATGAACATTACAAAAATAAACATTTCTGTACAGCATTGCATAATACAAATAACACACACACACACACACAGACACACACAAACACACACACACACACATACCCAAACACACACGCACACACACTCAGTGGTACATTAATTTCTTCTTTTTTTTGTGTTGTTTTGTTTTAAGTTGAATTATAGTCCTGTATAGCGGCCAACAAATTCATTCTGCGCGTGTTTTACAGTGAGATTTATGGTTCATTACAATTGGCTATGATCCCGAGGGGGAGAGCACACACACACACACACACACACACACACACACACACACACACAGTGAGTGGTCGCTCCACTCCTGCCCCAGGAATGGTTTGCTGAGTAGTGGCATATTCACAGATGGGTGTTATTAATCGTTGAAACAATCGCTAGACGGGACAAGCCAGATGGGACGTTCGGAGACTAAGTTGAAAGCGTTTCTGAATGACCAAAGAATCACGTAGAGTCTGGTTCACTCTAGTAGACCTCTCACTGCCACTTACTGACAAATACTTTTTCACATGTAATAATAATGTTGGCTTGGATTTATATAGCGCTTTATTTCTCTGTGACTCAAAGACGCTTTACAGGGTTCCTGGTTCCATTCGTTCACACACAGTCATACTGGTGGTGGTAAACTACGAGAGTATCCACAGCTGTCCTGGGGCAGACTGACGGAAGCGTGGCTGCCATTCAGAGCCAACGGCCCCTCCGACCACCACCTCAAACATACAGCAATCATACACATTCACACAAGGCAAGGTGGGTGAAGTGTCCTGTCCAAGGACACAACAACCATGACACGGGTGGCCGGACGGGGATCGAACCGCCAACCCTTGGATCGTTGGCCAACCCGCTCTACCACCTGAGCCACAGTCGCCCCAATGTATCCTTGGGATGTGCTGCAAACCACACACAAATGATTACAATTGAAATCCTGGTGAATACAAGTCTGGTTCATGATCGTAACTAAATATAGGTTTGACTGTTTTTTGAATTCTTTAACGGAGGTAAAACAGAGGGACATATTGTTAGCGTTAGCATTAGCCAAGCTATCACAAATTCTTTATTACTCTTTAAAAGACCAAACTATACCAGCTGTTTCAGAAACTTCTAGAAAAACATTAGCAACAAAGGGGGGCGTCCTTAGCTCAGTTGGTAGGGCGTCCCCCCGGTGGGCCTCGGCCAGCAGCGGACCCGGGTTCGATTCCAGCCCGCGGTCGTTCTCTGCATGTCACTCCCCTCTCTGCCCCATTTCAACTCTGTCTCTACACTATCAATAAAGCATAAAAATGCCCAAAAAAATATCTTAAAAAAAAGTCTATTAAAAACTGTAGCGAATGCGATACCAATAATATAATCAATTGTCCCGCTTGTCCCATCTAGCATTTCCAAAAACACAGGTGACTAAGCAAGTCTCACACGTCATTGTGCGTATACAGGAGAACTGCAGTGCCAGCCGGAGTTACATCAGATTCCATATGTGAAATGTATTGAATTATCTGTCTGGGATCGATTAGTTTTTGCCTTGTGAGTGAGTCAGCGCCACGCCATACCCCCCCCCCCCCCCCACCCCCAACACACACACACACACACAGTCCCGCAGTCCCAGCGTCCAGAGTAATAGAAAGAATTTCACTAAATAATTGATGCAAGTTCCATAATTGATTTCAAGTTCTTTTTTTAACCGTTCCGAGAGAGAGAGAGAGAGAGAGAGAGAGAGAGAGAGATGGAAGTGGTCGACTCGAGTATAACGAGCGTGACACAATAACCTTCAGATAACCACAGTTTGTTTATTTAAAGGTGCTCCAAGGAACTTCCAGATTGTGTTCATTCTAGCGCCCCCTTTGGACAAAAGCGGTAGTGTTTTTACCACGCCAGCTGTTGTTCCTGGGTGAGCGTATACCCCATGACAAAGGCATTAAGAAAAACTGTATTAAAATAGCATTCTTTGCACTGATGGTCTCGTTTGCTGTTACATGTAATTTATGATCATCAGAGGGAAAAATTTGACTTTTTCAGAAATATTTAGAAGTTCCTCGTGGCACCTTTAACTTCCATGTTATACAATGTCCATGAAACGACTGTGAATATCAAATTAATAAAGCCAATTTTCGATATGGAAAAAAAAAAAAAATATCAACTAACATTACACAATCTCTGTCTGCATTGCAGGAACTATAAATGGAAATAGAACATTGCCTCATATTAAGGTTTGTCCTAGTTATATATATTTTGGGAAACCCCAGCCAGCCGGGCCAATATTTCTTTCCAAAAGACTACAATGTGCTAATTTGGTTGCTTTAAAACACCTCCATCGCTCTCTCTCTCTCTCTCTCTCTCTCTTTTTCTCAATTGTGGTTTTTTATACACAGCTAAAATACAGTTGGACATTATTGCGAAGGAAGAGTTGTTGTTTCCAATAAGGCAAATAAAACAAACGATAACAAGTCAAAGACACAAGAGATTCTGCCTTTTCCAAACACAGTAGTTGACAGAGTCGTGTAGCTAGTTGTTCTGCTAGCAACTGATTGTTTGCTGCTGCTGCTGCCGCCAATACAAAAACACTTCAAACTCTAACTTGAATTTACACAAAAACACCAACAAAAAGCATCTTAATACCTGCGTCTCCTGAGAGCCATTTATCAGAGTTATCTGTTGATCTTTGCTGCCGTCTTACATCGTGGTTTATTTGGTAAAAAGCGTTTGAATTTTGGAAGTGACAGAAACAAGCAGTATTTTGTTTTCATGTGTGTTTCTATTTAGTTTGACTTTTTTTTTAAAAAAAGCGTTGAATTTTGGAAGTGGCTGGCTGCCTGTCGTTACGGAAACAAGCGGTGTTTTGTTTTGCTATTCAGTTTGTTGACAGCCCGTGATCTATTTTCCCAAAGCCAGCACAGCACACACACGTCCCACACAAAGATATTAGCGGCATGCTGTTGGCTTAGTCACCACTGTATCTCTCTCTGTGTGTGAGGCTGGCTGTGCAGACGATCGCGAGAGAGAGAGAGAGAACTACCTCCTAGATCATTTCTATGCAGATAGAGGTTGGTAGTAAATCTCTTCCTTCACATTCACTCTGTACATTAGGCCAGTTCCCCTGCGCCATGATTACATTACGTTTTTAACATTAGCTGGATTTAACTTACATGCTGAGGGGAGTCATTTCGTCTTGATTGTGTGTGTGTTCTGTGTGTGTGTGTCTGTGTGTGTGTGTGTGTGTCTGTGTGTGTGTCTCTGTTTGTGTGTGTCTGTGTGTCTCTGTGTGTGTATCTGTGTGTGTGTGTCTGTGTGTCTCTGTGTGTGTATCTGTGTGTGTGTGTCTGTGTGTGTGTCTCTGTTTGTGTGTGTCTGTGTGTCTCTGTGTGTGTATCTGTGTGTGTGTGTCTGTGTGTGTGTCTCTGTGTGTGTGTGTGTCTGTGTGTCTCTGTGTGTGTGTGTCTCTGTGTGTGTGTGTCTGTGTGTCTCTGTGTGTGTATCTGTGTGTGTGTGCCTGTGTGTCTCTGTGTGTGTGTGTGTCTGTGTGTCTCTGTGTGTGTATCTGTGTGTGTCTGTGTGTGTATCTGTGTGTGTGTCTCTGTGTGTGTATCTGTGTGTGTGTGTCTGTGTGTCTCTGTGTGTGTATCTGTGTGTGTGTGTCTGTGTGTCTCTGTGTGTGTATCTGTGTGTGTGTGCCTGTGTGTCTCTGTGTGTGTATCTGTGTGTGTGTCTCTGTTTGTGTGTGTCTGTGTGTCTCTGTGTGTGTGTCTGTGTGTGTCTGTGTGTCTCTGTGTGTGTATCTGTGTGTGTGTCTCTGTTTGTGTGTGTCTGTGTGTGTCTGTGTGTCTCTGTGTGTGTGTCTGTGTGTGTGTGTGTGTGTGTCTCTGTTTGTGTGTGTCTGTGTGTCTCTGTGTGTGTATCTGTGTGTGTGTGCCTGTGTACGTGACCCGCGGTTACGTTAAAGCACGTCTCGCCCGGCGTTTCTATTTCACGCAGCGTCACCTCGCCTCTCTCGCTTCTCATTAACTCGCCGAGCCTTCAGAGGAGGCCTGGGGCAGAGCTGCTTCTAGTGTGTGTGTGTGTGTGTGTGTGTCTGTGTGTGTGTGTGTGTGTGTGTGTGTGTGTGTGTGTGTGTGTGTGTGTGTGTGTGTGTGTGTGTGTGTGTGTGTCTGTGTGTGTGTGCTGATAAGCTGCTAGCAGGGAAGTGAAAATGGACAGTGTAGAGCACAAGCCAGATGAATTTACACCGTGATGATACTTGCGTTTTACAGCACAAATTATATATTGTTATAGATTTTTTTGTACATCTTGTTCATAAAGGCCTTTGCAATTTCCTCTCCTGGCCATGGGGCGAAGTATAAGAATGGGCGGGGTTTTTTATGCCTCTGGGATAGCAGAAGGCATTAAGTTTTTGGGTTGTCCGGATGTACACAACTCTGTATGTCCGGGCCATTCTTGTGAGCGCTTTGAGAGATTTTTTCACAGTTTTCACAAATGTCCGCTCTAGTTCAAGGACGTACTGATTAGACTTTGGTTATCATAGGTCAAACGTTACCGTGACCTTATATATCGTCAGGTGGCTGTGACCTTGTACCATATTGTATCTTCTTAGGAGCTTCACCTTCTTCAAAGCATTTCCTACCACCATTTTAAAAGAATTATGTAAAAAAAAAACATCCAGTCTAGTCCAACATGGATGTACTGTAGCCACCCGAGAGCCATCTACATGAAAAAAATGACCTTTTCAATATGGATTGTGCTCGGCTCTTTCTTCAGAAAAAATGTAATCCCGTTAAAGGGTTTTTTACTGGGAGTTTTTTTCTCAGCCGAGCTAAGGGTGTAAGGGCAATGGGTGTCATATTGTATCATTTTGTATGGAATGTATAGACCACTGAGGCAAATGTCAATTTGTGATATTGGGCTATACAAATAAAACTGATTTGATTTGATTTGATTTAGCTAATGGATAATCAATGGGGCCGATGGAGTTAGAATCCTGTCTCTAACCAGTCGGGACGGGCCTAAGGAGCGCCATGCGGTAACATCTCCATGGCGTCGGGACCATTTCCCTCTCAAAAAAACATCAGCTGCTTTCACCTCGCCCCGTGTTTCAAGGCTTGTTTTACTCGCACTCGTGGGGCGCTGCTCTGTTTCCCTCATACATAATTTCTCCTGTTGAGATAGAGGATGAGAGGCGAGGACTGAAGGATAGAGTAGGAAAGGAAAGGGTCATAGTCACACCGCTGGGGGCCTCAAGTGGATGATTAAGGACAATTTGAAGATGATAGGAGTCATTTTCTGTAGCTCCTTGCTTTCTTCTTCCTTTTTTATTTTTAAGGTCCTCATAGTATTTTCAGTTATTCTGTTGTGGGATTTTCTGCCTGTATTTTGAAAAAAGAAACTCCGATCCAGGTGGGATAGTCCTTTTAAAGCCTGTTTTCACGTCCCCAATCAAGATGGTGTAGGGAACAGAGTAGCCTACTTTACAGCGCTCTCCCCCCCCGCAGTAGGAAGAGCATTCCCAGGGTGGCAGCAGCGCGCTATGCAATGCTGCTGTCCTTGGTACTGAATCCAGCTCTCTCTGCTACACACAGCGGCTACCTAGAAAATTCCCCCAGAGATTTTGAATGTGTCTGGGTATCCTTTGTGTGTGTGTGTGTGTGTGTGTGTGTGTGTGTGTGTGTGTGTGTGTGTGTGTGTGTGTGTGTGTGTGTGTGTGTGTGTGTGATTTGATTTCATCGTGCTGGAGACAAACACACACGACGGCCTACATATGGAAATCCCTCCTTCTGGTTCTTGCAAACACCAGCGGGGTTATCTAAGCATTAGCAGCCTGGAAGATTAGCTCTCACTGTGGGGTTGAATGTTTGAGGAGGGCTGGTAGGTGATTAGAAGTAGCTTTTTTTCCTCCCAACAACTTCATGCATTGAAATGTGTTTTCTGTTTGTTTGTGACAAAATGCAGATTGTGCTGTTTGCGTTGGGAAAAGGCAAAACGGGCTCGGTGGTGCATCAACAATGTCTAATCATGAATACCGTCCAATTTCAATCTCCACACACAAGACTTAATTACTGTTGCACACTCTGTCTACAAACTCATTAATAACTTAATCTGCATCAGATCAAGGGAGCTTTGTTGTTCCAATGTCGGAGGAAATATAGTTTTTTTCCCAGCAGGAGAAGACTGCAAAAGATAGCTCATCGAGAATACTCAAGGTCATTCATTGTGTATATTTAGCTCATTGTATTTTTATCGACTTCATTTCAAAACACAGTGAAAACACATACAGTAGTTTTAAGACTAGTTTCACTCCTTCTGATTGCATAACCATGCAGTGCTGCCCCATGCTCAGGTCCAATGGAGATCTAGGACATGTTTTCCTAAATCCCATCACCATCACATTAATGCTACTCTTGAGAAGTATAGGCCTCACTTCTGGTACCTTCAAGGAGGCCCGTTGGAAAAGTCACTTGACAGACTTCCCACAGCCACCAGAAGAATACCTTTATCAGGTTTTTGCAGTTGGTTTCACACCCCCTCCATTGCTCAAACCCTGGACAGGACATGATCATTATTAGCTCTATCTTTCTTGTTTTTGTTTGACCATGCACTGTCCTCCCTTCTTCCTTGGCCAGCCGTGTGCCCGCCATCCCCGGCCCACAATATGAAGAGAGGAGTAAATCTCTTTACTCAGCCGTTACCTTCAACCTTCCTCCGCCCGATCTCTTGCGCTCCCGTTTAGATCGTCCCGTTCCCTCTCCCCTGGACTCCGTGTCTAGACTCGTTCCAAACAGAAAGCTGTCCTGCTACACGTCACTGGAGGTCCTGGGTCGGAGCGAGAGGTTGGAGGGGACGCAGCCGCAGCAGGCAATCCACAGCGACTTCTGGATGTCCGGGTTCCTGAACGCGTAGATCATGGGGTTGATGACGGAGCAGCAAGTGGCCGGCAGCACCGTGGCGTAGGTGTAGATCATCGGGTAACTGGAGTCCGCCACGATGGAGTACAGAGCGAACGGCAGCCAACACGCCCCGAAGGCACACAAGATGGCCGACAGCGTGGAGACGCCTTTGGTGGTGGAGATGGCGAGGAACTGGTGCTGCGCGGAGATCTGCTGCGCGTGGCGGAAGGCGATCCTGCAGATCTGCAGGTAGAGCTGCATCATCAGGGCGAAGACGAGCAGGAAGCTGACGGCCAGCGCCACCGCGTTGCCCTTGGTGACGGGTCGGCAGATGCTGCAGGACGCCTCGTCCCGCAGACAGTTCCAGCCGAACGCCGGCAGCAGCCCCAGCGTGATGCACAGCGCCCAGATGAGCGCCACCATCATGTAGGTGTAGGTCACCGTGCGCTCCGTGTGGTAGGTCAGCGCGTTGTACAGCGACAGGTAGCGGTCCACCGTGATGGCCAGGATGTTCAGGATCGACGCCGCGAAGGCCGAGATGAGCATTCCGACCGACAGCAGCGTCACAGACTCCACCGAGCGGTCGACCAGGTACGTGAAGACGAAGTTCAGGATGAGGCCGAGGCCGGCGAGCAGGTCCGCCACCGCCAGCGAGCCGATCAGGATGAACATCGGCGCTCGCAGCGTCGGCGTGTAGAAGAGCACGGCGATCACCAGGGCGTTCTCGCAGGAGATGAGCGTCCCGGTGACGCAGAGCGCCACGTCCCAGGGGCTGACGTCCTGCACGAGGACGGAGCTGGAGGCCGGCTGCAGCTCCGGGCTGAGCGTCCGCACCACGGGCTCAGAGGACGAGTTGGACGGGTCCTCGAGGCTCCAGGCCGTGGACGAGTCGAACGGGTCGAGGAGCGAGGAGGAGTTGAGGCCGCCGCCGCTACTCATGGCTGCTGCCGCGGCCAGCGAGAGAATCATAGCTGGAGGAACGAGACAGAAGGAAGGAGGGAAGGAAAGAAGTGAGTAAAGAAGGAGTGGAAGGATAAGCAAGTACAGGAGGGGAAAGAAGTGAGGTTTGTTCAAAATGTGTTGCTACAAAATTTGAAAAAAGTAGGGCTGCACAATATATCGAAACATTTTCATCACTGCTAACGTTGATATCGAGGTAGACGTATCGCAAAATCCGCTTGAAATGTGATAATTGGTAGCCTGTGCCATGTGCTATGCAGTCACGTTCTATTTATAATATGTTTGGCCAATCAGATGAAGCCTGCTCTAATGCCCATGTAGACACTAGTGGCTGAGGTTGTAAAGCATGGATGTGAAAATATAGCTTTTGAATTACAAGTTAGCCGGCTGGGATTAAAGGTGAAGTAAGCGGTTTATTTATGTTAATATAAGTGTTAAATCGCTCTATATTCATACAGTGATCACTTACATAATGTGCGCGTTTCATAAAGCCGATCTCTCAGTCAGCTGCTCTGCATGTAATCTGCAAATAAACTTATTGTAGTATCCCGAAATTTTTATCCAATCAGAAGAGAGAACGCTACGAACCGACGCTCGTCTCACTCATACATACTATACAGTATATACACTCCATGGTCTCACTGCCGGTGCACGCCAGAGCAACAGATGGGTGAATGTGTATGCGCCTACAATGGCGGAGCAGGTAAAAATCCTTCCCAATGTCTGTTTTGATGGTTTTTATCATGTTTTATCACACTTATGGTTCTG
>OX442371.1:3152608-3157608 GCA_949357725.1 Hyperoplus immaculatus
CATGGGGGGGGGGAACGCCCTACAAACTGAGCTAAGGACGCCCCCTTAATTTATTCTTTTTATTGCCTAAGTTTTACTTTGTGTTTGTTTAAACCTATTTTAATACGTTCAATAAATTGATATAAAAACTCACAATTTAAACAGTTTACGCACATTTAATTAGGCTACATCCCTGTGGACATATTCTCCTTTTTCTTCCCAGAACGGTTATAGGTCTGTAGCCTTTTATAAAAGGTCTGTGTCTGTAGCCTGTCTGTAATATAATAGGTCTGTGTCTGTAGCCTGTCTGTAATATAATAGGTCTGTCTGTAGCCTGTCTGTAATATAATAGGTCTGTCTGTAGCCTGTCTGTAATATAATAGGTCTGTCTGTAGCCTGTCTGTAATATAATAGGTCTGTCTGTAGCCTGTCTGTAATATAATAGGTCTGTCTGTAGCCTGTCTGTAATATAATAGGTGTATGTCTGTAGCCTGTCTGTAATATAATAGGTCTGTCTGTAGCCTGTCTGTAATATAATAGGTGTATGTCTGTAGCCTGTCTGTAATATAATAGGTCTGTCTGTAGCCTGTCTGTAATATAATAGGTGTATGTCTGTAGCCTGTCTGTAATATAATAGGTCTGTGTCTGTAGCTTGTCTGTAATATAATAGGTCCATGTCTGTAGCCTGTCTGTAATATAATAGGTCTGTCTGTAGCCTGTCTGTAATATAATAGGTCTGCGTTTGTAGCCTGTTTGCATCTGGCTGCTAATTAGCGTTTCTGTGAGTCCTCGTGTGTTTACAGTGGGCGCGTGTCTCCTGCGCGTGCATGCCATGAGTGCGCGTGCGAGTTGTTTGCTCTCCGCTTAACCTCGAAACAGCGACTCGAGGCGTCTCAACAAGCAGCCGCTTTCAAATCTCTCTCTCACTAACCCTCTCTAACACACACACACACACACACACACTCACACACACACACTCACACACTCTCTCTCTCTCTCTCCCTCTCTCTCTCCTCCTCTTCCTACCTGATTCAGATCCGACGCTATGCAATGCGTCTGACCCACCGCGTCTCTCTCTCGCCACCGGAGAGCCTCGCGCGCTGCTGCTGCTGCTGCTGACCAACGGCCGCCCCGCGAGACACACAACCAACCAACCGCCAACCGGCTGCACGAGACACACACACACACACACACACAGGGCCGTTAACCACCGGGCAACAGGAGCGAGAGAGAGACACACCGTAAAGCCGCCGGGTATTAACCTACGGTGGAGGAAGAAGACGTTACTGGGCGAAGGTAAATAAATAAGAGCCGTATTGTATCGATAAAAGAGAGATGGAGAAAAAGAGAGAGAGAGAGAGAGTGTGTGTGAGAGAGAGAGAGAGAGAGAGAGAGAGAGAGAGAGAGAGAGAGAGAGAGAGAGAGAGAGGATTTATTTGTGCATAAGAGCATATGAGGAGGTGGCCGTTACAGTAACGGTGGCCGTAGCCGTACGTCCAGGTCGCGGCTAAATGTTTTCGCCTTGTGCTGTGACTGACAGCTGAGTCTGTGTCTATTTGAACACGCTAGGAGTTAAGTTGAATATTGATATTATTATTGTTATTATTATTAATTTGACGCGAGAGCATTTTATACAGTAAGTAAGCGGTGAAACGGATGGAATGGAATGAATGAGCATTCTGGTTGAGGCGCGCGACAGCCTGTTGTGTGTGTGCGTGTGTGTGTGTGTGTGCGTGTGTGCGTGTGTGTGTGTGTAAGTGTGTAACCGTTTCTTTAGTCTTTATTCGCCCCTTCCTTCATTTTAACAGCGGAATCACAACGTTAAATAGCCTACTCTAAAGCCCTTTGCTGTAACGTGTTTTTATTGTGAGGCTATAGCCTGTTTGTGAGGATGTGTGTGTGTGTGTGTGTGTGTGTGTGTGTGTGTGTGTGTGTGTGTGTGTGGTCAAGTTTTGGTGTCATAGTGTCATCATGTGGGCGGAGGTGAAGTGAAGTGAGATGCAGAAAGTATTTTTGAATAGTGTGTGTGTAAATGTCGTAATCAGGGACACACACACACACACACACACACACACACACACACACACACACACACACACACACACACACACACACACACACACACACACAGCCTATACATTCACTTGTTGGATACCTACATGCATGCAAAAAAAATCATTTTGATAATACTTATTATTATTGAGTCCAATGTTTGTCAGGTGTTGTCTTGCTTTAATCATTATGCCATCAAAGTTGTCATAGTCACCATCATGCTTCCACTGTATATTTGCCCTTTATGTTAACTATCTTCATCGCCATGGTTTTAGACCTAGTGTCACTGCATCCGCCACAGTTCAAATATAAACAGGGCAGAGCCAACTGCTTAAAATAACCTCTGAAGTTGCTGTGTCTGATTGTACTTTTTTTTTTGATGGGTTTTTCGTTTTTGTTGGTATCGTTTCCATTTGTGAAAGGATTGTTTGGGGTGTGAGGTGAGGTGGGGTCGTGGGGTGGGTGGGGTTTATAAACGTTTGTATGTGTGTAGCCTGTAAATACAGAAAATTGAATAAAAATAATTTATGAAAAAGAAAGAAAGAAAACCTCGAAGTGTTTTCTCACAACTTACCGGAAGGCGAGAAGAGGAACCGAGAAAAGAGAAGCGGACGCCATTGTTGCCATAATTGTCTCTTGAAACCAAGTACAAGTTTGACTCATCCGGAAAGGAACCATAGTAATAATAGCCTTTTGCTAGTGAAAGAAAGGGTTGGGTAAGACGAGGGTGTTTATGTGTTCTTGAGTCAATGATTCTGGAGAACGCTTGTTGTCAAAATAAGTTTTTTTTTGTCCAGATCTGTGAGTGAATATCTCCTCATGATCCGCTACCTGTCTGTACCGTGTGCGCTTCATAAAAGCCTGTGTCACAGTAATACACAGCCTAGGTTCTGTAAACTGGTAAAGAGTAGATATGAAAAAGGGGGAGCAAGTATACTGTTTGAAAGGGGGGCTGCCATCTTTCCCCCCATCTATCCCCTATCGAGTGACTATCTCCTCTAAAATCCTCTGTGTGTACTGAAAAACAAAAACTGTTGTTAATACAGAAAGCCTAGGCTCTGTAAACTGGTATGTTAACAAGAGTATGTATCAAAGTGAGCCCACCTTAGCAAGTACTGTTTAAAAGGGGGGCTGCCAACCCACTCCCCAATCTATCCCCTTCTTCCAAAGTGAGCGTTTCTCTCTCCTAATCAAAAAAAAACTAGTACGTAAACAAAGAGTATATAAAAAAGGTGAGCCCACTATAGCAAGTACTGTTTGAAAGGGGGCGGCCAACTCCCCAATCTATCCCCTATCCCCACCTCTAAAGTGAGCACTTCTCTCTCTCTCTCTCTCTCTCTCTCTCTCTCTCTCTCTCTCTCTCTCTCTCTCTCTCTCTCTTCTAATCAATAATTCACCTCTCCATCTTTCCCCAGAGTTGGCCCGGGCCGGATAGAGAGATCGGCAGGAGGACGAGAGAGCGAGCGAGCGAGGCGTCCCGGAGCCTGCTGTCCCATCCGTCATCCGCCCAACGACTTAGCCAAGCTTTTCCCCTCGCCAAAACTCCACTCTCTCTCTCTCTCTGTCTCTCTCTCTCTCTCTATCTCTCTCTCTGTCTCTCTCTCTCTCTCTCTCTGTATCTCTCTCTCACCCTCTCCCAATCCTGATACATCCTCCTCTCTTTCTGCAAACTTTAAACCACTTTCTACACCTCTAACACTTAGTTTCTCAGTCTATCCATCCTCCCATCTCTCTTCATCTTTTTGTTGGTTTTTGAGCCGTAATGGCGTCTAAACTAAACCCCAACGTCCTGTACGTGGCGGAGCATGTCGGCGATTCACTGGGGTCGCCCCAAGCCGACTCGGAGAGGACTCACATAGTAAGTAGACCAGATAAGTGTGTGTGTGTGTGTGTGTGTGTGTGTGTGTGTGTGTGTGTGTGTGTGTGTGTGTGTGTGTGTGTGTTGTGTTCTAGAATCCAACATTAACTTGTAGCAGACTGACTGTGTGTGTGTGTGTGTGTGTGTGTGTCTGTCTGTCTGTGTCTGTCTGTCTGTCTGTCTGTGACTCTATGTGTGTGTGTCTCTCTGTCTGTCTGTGTGTGTGTGTGTGTGTGTGTGTGTGTGTGTGTGTGTGTGTGTGTGTGTGACTCTATGTGTGCGTGTTAGTGTGTGTGTTTAGAGCTGTAAAAACGGCGATGTACAAATATGGTTTATTTGCAAAGTGGGGCTGGAGCAAGGGGAAATTATTGGCAAAAGGCCTCGCTGCCTCTGCCTGCCACATACAGGGAAAACAGCCCATGGTGACGGATTTACTTACACTTTTTGGTTGAACCTTGGATATCAATTGCACATTTTATTCAAGCCAGAGTTCAAGCCTTGATGCTCTATATATATATATATAAAAACACAATTCTTGTGACATTTTTGTTAAAAAAAAACATGCTTACCACAGCACCATGAGGTCCTCTCTTTCATGGCCAAGGGGGAATGAGAGGTCTTTCATGGCCAAGGGGGAATGAGAGGGGCTTGAAAACCTATATCTCACATGACCAAAAATGTGTTCCATTGCATAGATACAGGGGGTGTCTGCACATTACCCGATGGCTCACATTTCCCCTTTCTCCCCTACAGAGTAAGAGCTAGTAGCAAATGGTTAAAAAAAAATAATCCAGACTTGTTGATTTGATTGTTTTTTTTAAATGTTTCCTTGTTTATTTCTATTTTTTTTACTTTTAGATGTGAGTTGAAGGGATTTCACATCATCTCAGCATTGTGAAAATAGCCAAAAAGTATAGAATAACTCAGAACCTAAATGCTTAACTTTGTAGTAGTGAGTTTGAGCTCCTGACCTGTTGCTACATGTAAACTCAGCAGCTGCTCTACCCCAACCTGCAGGGCGGGCAAGACAAATACCTCACAGGCCTCATGCATTTCAGCGTCTTTTTTAAACATTTATTTCACTATTGTTGTTATATATGTCCAGTATCTT
>OX442371.1:3167729-3187729 GCA_949357725.1 Hyperoplus immaculatus
GAGAGATGAAAACGTGGAAAAAGCGAAAAATTATTCTCCAAACTTTTAACGCCGTTGTTTTCCGCCCGTGTGTGACGTCCTTATCCGCCATTTTGCAGGGGAGGTGCAGAGGATTTTTCTTCTTTTTTTTTTTTGCTGATTTTTCTGTCTTGTGTGTTGTAGGCAGGCCTTTGCTTTGCATTGCTTTAAACATTGGCAATCGCTAAGTTTGTTTTTTGCTTACTCTGCTTGGAGTTAGGAAGTCGCCTTTTTTGGACAGAAGCGGAGAATCAAAATGGAGGACCAAAGTGTTCTCAACAACTTTTTTTTGACAAAGAATTGTGTTTACGTGTTGCCGCTCTTTGCATGTCGAGGTGGCATCCATCTTTATTTTCTCTCTATCTATAGATAATTATTTTTCTCTCTCGATCTTTAATCGTTTAAAAAAAAGACATTTTCGAAGAGTATTTATTATTATTATTTTTATTATTATTTCTTGTTGCTACTGCCATGGGAACTCACCACGGCAACAACGGAATGAACAAACTAACTGAAACATCTCAACCGTATCATCTACTGATCGGACGGATACGAATTATCTTTAAATGTTGCAACAGCAACAAAAAAGCGTACCGAGGATTGTACTTGAGTGGACTTGTATTAATTAACCTGTGAATATAAAAAATCATGTAAGATTTCACACGACGTTCTTCTATTGTGGTTCTAAAGTGGTTCTTAAATGGAATGTTGTGTGACTTTGTGTGTGTGATCCGAAGCTAATGCTAAGCTACACCCTGCAAAAAAAAAAAAAAAAATGATATTCTGTATGGTATGGAGTCATTTTATCTGGATTTATTTTTTAGCCATAAGAAAATATTTTGACTGTGGTATTTTTAAAGTGCGGTAACATCACGCGATTTAACCTTAAAGGTGCACTGTGTAATATCTGAATATCTAGTGGCATATAGTGGTGAAAGTTCTAGAATGCCACGCTAAAAAACTTAATGGATAAATGGACAAACTTAACGGCCATATGCATTTTTTTAAAGTGGGCGTCCTGGGGAAATGCACCTTGTCACTACACGATCTGAGGAGCCTGCACGATATGAGGACCGCATGCGCAGAACGGCCGCCATCTTGGAAAGCCCGCAGTCGCCTAGGCAACGCACGTCAGCGTCCTCACCCCCGCCCCCTCCTAAAGTTCCCCGTGAGCACAAACACACACACAAAGTCCGTGGGTCAGCGGCCCCGTAACTGAAATTAATTCCAACACGTAATCAGTAGCATGATTAATTGTTCTATCTTCATGACAAACTAAATGTCATGATAATCGGTTCAGAATTGAGCGAGTTACAGTCTGTTTTTAGTGCAGTCTGTGGCTCTCCAAAACACTTTGAGCTAAGCGGGCTGTCAATGATGGCGGCCATTTTGCGCACGCGCACCTCATATCGTGCAGGCTCCTCAGATCGTGTAGTGACACACCTGTTGGAAGACCAAGAAAAAGAAGTACTATAGAATAAATAACTAAATACATCTTCACCTCATCACTTGATATTGTGGAAAGACTTGAGGCAGTGGTGGATGATGCCATCTTTAGTAACTATAGCTTCTTGTCCTTGAAGGCCACCGTAGCTTCTGTTACTATCACCACTAGATGCCACTAAATATTAGGATACTACACACTGCACCTTTAAGTGGGTGTCAAACAATTGAATTGTTTTGCTCATTCTTTTACTGAGCATTCTGCAAATCATTTAAAGGTACAGGTACCAGATGAAATGACCCAAATGGACTGATTTTCTCTATTTTCAAGCAGTTGTACGGTGACGGTGTTTTACAGTGAGGAGGAAGCATCAAGGGCACATTAACGTGACATTACGGCTACTCAGTGTATTACTCCTACTTTGCCATACTTCTGATTGTATATGTACTATAAGATTAAGCGTCAATGGACACTTGATTTTTGCCTTGTCTGTGGTTAAAAGCTATTATGATTATTATTATTATTATTATTATTATTATTATTATTATTATTATTATTATTGCAAATATATATATTTTTTTGGTATATCTTATTTTCCCAATTCTGTGAAGCTGTCCCGGGCTTTTCTGCTTCCCCCCCCTTGACGAACCCCGTGGCCATTGTGTGCATATAATCGACAGCCAATTAATGCTGTTCTAGTGTGTCTCCCTGCATGCAATCTTAGCCTATCTTCCTCCCCCCTCACATTGGAGTTGCCTCAAAATATATATATTTTATATATTATATATTATATTATATATATATATAACAATACAAATATTGAATTTGTAGCTGGTAGGTTCCGACCAAAAACAGCTAGCTCCCGTTACGTAAAGTTAACTACAATGGTACAATTAACAACTAAGGTACAATGAAGAACTATAAGAAAAAGCTTTTAGTTTCTTAAAACACAACTCACCTAAAGTTGGTTTGTCGTGATGCAAATCCGTCACTTTCAAAACTACGAAAAGAGTAAAAAAAAAAAAAGACACATTGACTCAGGTCTGATCAAAAGGATAAAATATTACTTTTATTTTTAGCTTTAAAGGTGCAGTGTGTAATATGACATCATCAAGAAGGTTCTACAAAGTTCTAGAATGCAACGCTCCCTGGGTAACCCCAACCCTTTTGAATAATAACAGAAGCTACAGTGGCCTTCAAAGACAAGAACAATTCTAAATTTTAAACAATGCACCTGATGACATTCCAACTATGACACTTTCAAGATGGCGGCACTAGGCCTTGGTCCAAAATATGCAGAAATATGGACATATATGAGACCCTTTCTAAGGGGGAAAAAAATAATTAAAACATTTTTTTCAGCTATTATGCACTAAATTAAATGTACTTATGGATATTATAATTACTTTCTACAAAATCTGCTAGGAAATAAAACCCAAAATTCTACACACTGCAGCTTTAACTTTGATATTTCATCCTAGAACAAGGCTGTAAAAATATCTTTGTTGTGCCCCGCCTCCCTCACTCCCCCTCCCTCTCTTCACGTAAACGGTTAGTTCTTGATTTTCTCAGTTATTTCAACATATAATGAACTAACCCAAACGTATTGGATTGTGCTTCTGTATCCAGTGTGCCAGCTATACGCTCTACACCTTCGAGGCTTTAGAAATGTTGTGCCAAGTTAGTACTGAGTTCAGTGGGTTATGAGACATACGAGGTGTGTATGTGTGTGTGTGTGCATGTGTGTGTGTGGGCGTGCGTGTGTGTTTGTGTGTGTTTTTGTGCGTGCGTGCGTGCGAAAGAGTGTGTGCGCTTCAGATGTGAGAGTTGTTGTATGTCGTACATTTCAAAGTTTACTGTATCTTGCCTTGCACTTTACGAAGACGCAAACTTAATGGGAAAAAAAGACATTTGTGTGTGTGTGTGTGTGTGTGTGTGTGTTGTGTGTGTGTGTGTGTGTGTGTGTGTGTGTGTGTGTGTGTGTGTGTGTGTGTGTCTTTAAAGATTTTGAGTGTTTTAAGAGTGGTTTCTTTTTTTTATTGATTTGATGACGAATCTTTTATTCATGATAAATGTATACGGACAAAAAGTGTGTTGATGAACTGTAATATATCTTAACCAAACGTAAAAAGAATGAAATATATATATCAAGATGTACATATACACAAATGTTTATTATACATCAGTGGTTGTACGAATACTCCCAAAGCAGCTTGAGATTTCCCCGTTTAACGCCAATGTTCTATTCCATGTGATTTTGTCATTCCACTACCAACGCAATGTCTTTGAAATGTCTTGCTGACGTTACACCAATCGGTACTGAAAATAGTGTTCAAAAAAATAATAATTCATGATATTGAAATTATTCTAACTGTAAAGCCAAAGTTGTGGGATTTTTTCTCCAGTGTTATTGCAGACTACTGATGAATCGTTTACACAAAAGTGAGATGTCATACTCAGCCTAATATGTTTTGCCAATATTTGGGGGAACTTTTGTGTGTATATTTTTTTAATTGTAACATTGAAAAAGTCTTACCTTACCACTTTAAATTGCTTGATGTTCTGATCTGCTGTGTTGATAAGTGATCTCGAAGATGTGTCGATTTTTTTGGGGGGGAACACGCTTTTGTGGAAGACATTTTGGTATATATATATATAAAAAAAATTGTTGCCTATGTTTCATGGTCTTTAAACTAAAGATCTCATAACATAATTATTTTTTTCTTTTGTTGTTGTTGTGAGTGCCATTTATTTTGTCACTTTTGACTGAAACCGGCGAATTACAAACACCCCACCATGTTTGTGCAACAGTATTCTATGGGCAACATTTGTGAACGCACCCCCTGTTAGATTTCAACAGCCTGAATATTGGAGACTGTGTGCGCAATGCTGGAAGCCAGACTAGATGTTGCACGACTTTGTACATTGCGAGGTGTTCTATTGTGTTATCGTGTGCAGTGTGTAACAATGACAAAGTCGGCGGAAAAAACCTTTGGAGATTAAAATGAAATATTGAAGTGTGAAAACAACCGTGTCTGATGTTGTCTGATGTTTTCTGATGATTGTACATGCTGGCTGTGTTCAAAAAGCCATGCTAAATTACATGACATTATAAGTGGAGTTAGTTTCAAGGGAGTCAGACTTTCCTTGTGGGAGATAGCAACCCTAGCTCAACCCTAACCATGGGTTATTGACGGAAGAGAAGCGGACGTGGCTCTAAAAGCACTTGTTGAAAGCATGGTTGAAAGGGCTACAGCGCCACCTAGCATAGTGGGGACAGCCATGCATCGGACATTTATCCGATTTCTGAAAGGCCATGTATACTCAGACAAGTGACACGGTCCGTTCGAGTGTCTTGTTCGATATATTTGATAATCCAATCTAGTTGTGCCATGTAACCGCACTGAGTGTAACCCAGTGGTTCTCAATTATTTTCTGTCATGCCCCCCCTAGGGAACAGAAATGTTTTCGCCCCCCCCACCCCACCTAAATTGAAATACTATTGAGAACCTGCTAATATTTATTTATTTATCTGTACAAAACCACTGTATGAGTTTATGGCTTGAGCATTCTGCATACAATCACCTTATCATCAAATAAGATAACAAAAATTAGCTGAGATAACTTCTGCAGCAAAAAAAATCAAAATTCAGTTTATTAGTTCAATTTGTAACATTTAAACAAGACTGCTCAGTCTGGAGCCAGGCCCAGAAAGGGGGCCCGCCTGCGAGCGTCTGGTGGCCGGGTCTGCCACGGGGCCCGGCCGGGCACAGCCCGAAGAAGCTACGTGGCACAAACTCCCTCTACAACTGATGGGCCCACCACTCGTCAGAGGAACCGCTGGGGTCGGGTGCGCTGCCTAAAGGGTGGCAGTGAAGGGCGGGGACCACGATGGACCAGACCCGGGCGGCAGAGGCTGGTTTTGGGGACGTGGAACGTCACCTCGCTGTGGGGGAAGGAGCCGGAACTGGTGCGGGAGGTGGAGCGCTACCAATTAGATCTGGTGGGGCTTACCTCCACGCACAGTCTTGGCTCTGGAACCGTACTTCTGGACAGGGGTTGGACTCTATTCTTCTCTGGAGTTGCCCAAGGTGTGAGGCGCCGGGCCGGTGTGGGGATACTCACGAGCCCCCGGCTGGGCGCTACTACGTTGGAGTTTACCCCGGTGGACGAGAGGGTCGCCTCCCTACGCCTCCAGGTTGTGGGGGGGAAGACTCTGACTGTTGTTTGTGCGTATGCACCAAACAGCAGTTCGGAGTATTCGGCCTTCTTGGAGACCCTGAACGGAGTCCTGCATGGGGCTCCGGTAGGGGACTCCATAGTTCTGCTGGGAGACTTTAACGCGCACGTGGGCAATGATGGAGACACCTGGAAAGGCGTGATTGGGAGGAACGGCCTCCCTGATCTGAACCCGAGTGGGCGTTTGTTGTTAGACTTCTGTGCTGGTCATGGTTTGTCTATAACAAACACCATGTTCGAACATAAGGATGCTCATAAGTGTACATGGTACCAGAGCGCCCTAGGCCGAAGGTCGATGATCGATTTTGTGATCGTATCATCTGATCTGAGGCCGCATGTCTCGGACACTCGGGTGAAGAGAGGGGCAGAGCTGTCAACTGATCACCATCTGGTTGTGAGTTGGGTCAAAGGGTGGGGGAAGACTCTGGACAGACCTGGTAAGCCCAAACGGGTAGTGCGGGTGAACTGGGAACGTCTAGCGGAGGCCCCTGTTCAAGAGATCTTTAATTCGCACCTCCTGCAGAGCTTTTCTAGCATCCCTGTGGAGGTTGGGGGCATTGAACCCGAGTGGTCGATGTTCAAAACTTCCATTGCTGAAGCCGCGGCAGGCAGCTGTGGTCTCAAGGTCTTAGGTGCCTCAAGGGGCGGTAACCCTCGAACGCCGTGGTGGACCTCGGTGGTCAGGGAAGCCGTCCGACTGAAGAAGGAGTGCTTCCGGGATATGTTATCTCGGGGGACTCCTGAGGCAGTTGCAAGGTACCGACAGGCCCGAAGGGCTGCAGCTTCTGTCGTGTCAGAGGCAAAGCAGCGGGTGTGGGAGAAGTTCGGAGAAACCATGGAGAAGGACTTTCGGTCGGCACCAAGGTGTTTCTGGAAGACCGTCCGGCACCTCAGGAGGGGGAAGCGGGGAACTATCCAAGCTGTGTACAGTAAGGATGGGACACTGTTGACCTCAACTGAGGAGGTAGTCGGTCGGTGGAAAGAGCACTTTGAGGAACTCCTGAATCCGACTAACACGCCCTCTATGTTGGAGGCAGAGCTGGAGGCTGATGGGGGATCATCGTCAATTTCCCTGGTGGAAGTCACTGAGGTAGTCAAACAACTCCACAGTGGCAAAGCCCCGGGGGTTGATGAGATCCGTCCAGAAATGCTGAAAGCAATGGGTGGGGAAGGGCTGTCTTGGATGACACGCCTCTTCAACATTGCGTGGAAGTCGGGTACAGTGCCGAAGGAGTGGCAGACCGGGGTGGTGGTTCCTATTTTTAAAAAGGGGGACCAGAGAGTGTGTTCCAACTACCGGGGTATCACACTTCTCAGCCTTCCCGGCAAAGTCTACTCCAAGGTGCTGGAAAGGAGGGTTCGGCCGATAGTCGAACCTCAGATTGAAGAGGAACAATGCGGATTCCGTCCTGGCCGTGGAACAACGGACCAGCTCTTCACTCTCGCAAGGATCCTAGAGGGAGCTTGGGAGTTTGCTCATCCAGTCTACATGTGTTTTGTAGATCTGGAGAAGGCTTATGACCGGGTTCCCCGGGAGATACTGTGGGGGGTGCTGCGGGAGTATGGGGTGAGGGTGTCTCTTCTCAGGGCCATCCAATCTCTGTACGCTCAAAGCGAGAGCTGTGTACGGGTTCTCGGTAGTAAGTCAGACTCGTTTCCGGTGGGGGTTGGCCTCCGCCAGGGCTGCGCTTTATCACCAATCCTGTTTGTGATATTTATGGACAGGATATCAAGGCGTAGTCGTGGTGGGGAGGGGTTGCAGTTTGGTGGTCTGATGATGCTCAGTCTGTGTGAATCTCAGGACAGAGAAACAAGAGCAAATGATTCACTGAGGTTTGCATGTCATTCAAAACTTTTTTAAACTGTAAACATAGTTAAGGTGGTGTTTTTTTTATTATTCTAGGCCAATAGGCCTTCTGCAATGTGATAACCAATAATTCACATGTGGACATTTATTTACTGCAAATCGCAAATCGGATATGACCATACACAAGCACACATTGCCTTGCTAGAACTTAGAAAAAAATATTTATTTTTTTTGGTCAGTTGGAAATCAAGGCAGCCCACACCCCCCCCCCCCCTGACAACTCATGGCGTTTTGATTTAAAAAAAAAAAAACGACAGTGTAACCTATGTCGTTTTGATTTAAAAAAAAATAAATAAAAAACGACAGTGTAACCTATGTCGTTTTGATTTAAAAAAAAAAAAAAAAAAAAAAAACGACAGTGTAACCTGTCGTTTTGATTTAAAAAAAAAAAAAAAAAAAACGACAGTGTAACCTATGTCGTTTTGATTTAAAAAATAAATAAATAAAAAAACGACAGTGTAACCTGTCGTTTTGATTTAAAAAAAAAAAAACGACAGTGTAACCTATATCGTTTTGATTTTAAAAAAAATAAATAAAAAACGACAGTGTAACCTATGTCGTTTTGATTTAAAAAAAAAAAAAAAAAACGACAGTGTAACCTGTCGTTTTGATTTAAAAAAAAAAAAAAAAAAAAACGACAGTGTAACCTATGTTGTTTTGATTTAAAAAAAAAAAAAAAAAAACGACAGTGTAACCTGTTGTTTTGATTTAAAAAAAAATAAATAAAAAAACGACAGTGTAACCTATGTCGTTTTGATTTAAAAAAAAAGGAATAATCAAAACGACAGTGTAACCTGTCGTTTTGATTTAAAAAAAAATAAATAAAAAAACGACAGTGTAACCTGTCGTTTTGATTTAAAAAAAAAACGACAGTGTAACCTGTTGTTTTGATTTAAAAAAAAAAAACGACAGTGTAACCTATGTCGTTTTGATTTAAAAAAAAAAAAAAAAAAAACGAAAGTGTAACCTATGTCGTTTTGATTTAAAAAAAAAAAAAAAAAAAACGACAGTGTAACCTATGTCGTTTTGATTTAAAAAAAAAAAACGACAGTGTAACCTATGTCGTTTTGATTTAAAAAAAAGAAATAAAAAACGACAGTGTAACCTATGTCGTTTTGATTTAAAAAAAAAAAAAAAAAACGACAGTGTAACCTATATCGTTTTGATTTAAAAAAAAATAAATAAAAAACGACAGTGTAACCTGTCGTTTTGATTTAAAAAAAAATAAATAAAAAAACGACAGTGTAACCTGTCGTTTTGATTTAAAAAAAAAAACGACAGTGTAACCTATATCGTTTTGATTTTAAAAAAAATAAATAAAAAACGACAGTGTAACCTATGTCGTTTTGATTTAAAAAAAAATAAATAAAAAAACGACAGTGTAACCTGTCGTTTTGATTTAAAAAAAAAAAAAAAAACGACAGTGTAACCTATGTCGTTTTGATTTAAAAAAAAAAAAAAAAAAAAAAAAAACGACAGTGTAACCTGTCGTTTTGATTTAAAAAAAAAACGACAGTGTAACCTGTTGTTTTGATTTAAAAAAAAAAACGACAGTGTAACCTATGTCGTTTTGATTTAAAAAAAAAAAAAAAAAAAACGACAGTGTAACCTATGTCGTTTTGATTTAAAAAAAAAAAACGACAGTGTAACCTATGTCGTTTTGATTTAAAAAAAAGAAATAAAAAACGACAGTGTAACCTGTCGTTTTGATTTAAAAAAAAAAAAAAAAAAAAACGACAGTGTAACCTGTGTCGTTTTGATTTAAAAAAAAAAAAAAAACGACAGTGTAACCTATATCGTTTTGATTTAAAAAAAAATAAATAAAAAACGACAGTGTAACCTGTCGTTTTGATTTAAAAAAAAATAAATAAAAAAACGACAGTGTAACCTGTCGTTTTGATTTAAAAAAAAAAAAAAAAAAAAAAAAACGACAGTGTAACCTGTCGTTTTGATTTTAAAAAAAAACGACAGTGTAACCTGTTGTTTTGATTTAAAAAAAAAAACGACAGTGTAACCTATGTCGTTTTGATTTAAAAAAAAAAAAAAAACAACAGTGTAACCTGTCGTTTTGATTTAAAAAAAAATAAATAAAAAACGACAGTGTAACCTATGTCGTTTTGATTTTAAAAAAAAATAAAAAAAAAAAAAAAAAATTTGTGATATTTAGTTTTTTAACCTGAAAAAATTGGACCATTTTAGAAGTTGATTTATTGTGAAGTGACATGTGAGCCTAATTATTACACAAGTTATCCAGTATGGGATGGTGATGGCACAAAAAAAAAAAGATTCTTTAGGTGTGGAATAAGGAGATAGCCCTCTGCTTCGATATGTGGCTCATGGGGTTCTCCAGTACTTTATATATGTAGAACATTTGATATGAGATTTCAGGGAAAGCAAAACTATTTAAACAGATATGGCAGCCTTTCCTTGACCTACAGTACATAACACCTTATTGACTTTTTTTTTTAAAAGCACCCCCTCTCAAAATTGATTTATCTTCATCTGAGAATCAAATCCTTTGGTGGGTATATTTGCATGACTGATGTTAAAAAGTGGAGTATGGTTCATGAGCGTCAGACTTTCCTTGTGGGAGATAGCAACCCTAGCTCAAACTTGAATAAAATTAAGAAATATGAATTCAAATCTTCTCAATAAAGTACAGAATAATCGTACATTGGGAGTGTTCTTTTTAAAGTCTAGGTACAATATTTTGAGTTAGCAATGATGAAAATATCATATGGTGTGACACTACATTGGTATATTTAAACGTGCAATTGTTTGGACACCTTATGGATGCGGGGTCCCCATTCAACCAAAGAGTACAAGAAACATCTCAGAAGAACCCAGGAAGGGTCACAAGGTAAGCTGGCTCTTGTAATGTTTTCCATCAATCAAATCTTTTTGGCACTCCCACTTTCGTACCCATTCTTAGTGTCTTTTGGTGTGACGCCTTTTACATAAAAATAACAAAGGTAAATCCCTTTTTTGTCTTTGCTATATCTAAATTTATGTTGTCAGATTACAGTTGGTAGGCTGTTAGCATGCTAGCATGAAATGAAGTGCAGAAAATTGTGTCAAATGTATGAAACCTCATATGGTGTGACGCTACATCATATGGTGTGACGCTACATCATATGGTGTATTTTAATAAGTGGAGTAAGTTTTATGAGCGTCAGACTTTCCTTGTGGGAGATAGCAACCCTAGCCCAACCCTATAACCCTACAGAAAATGAATGGAATTCAATGCAAATGGCCCAAAACAAAAATGGATGTAAATACGTAAGTGGAGTAAGTTTCCTGACGCTCATGAAGCTGATGTACATCATGTTGTGACGGGTTTTGCCTATCACACCATATGATCCATTTGTCACACTATATGATATGAACTGTATTTTCTTACACATAAAATTATTTTTCACCTAAGCTAACACGTTATTTTTGTATTTTTTAGGTAATGGCTAGGTGAAATATATATTGTTTTTTTTAACATATATATATATATATATATATATATACATATATTGTTTTATTGGTTTATAATCACATGACAACTGTGACTATTAGTTAATTTTGTAAAATAAATTTTGAAAAGCACCCCCTCTCAAAATTGATTTCTCTTCACCCGAGAATCAAATGCAGTCATGAGATTATATTGGGAGGTTATGAAATGATCTATTTACAGTATTGACAGAACCATTAATATCCGTTCATTTTAGACACAGACATTAAAAAAGACATTTGGACACGAAAACTGGAAAAAAAAAAGATTTTATTTTTTGTTTTGAAATTGCGTCCAGTATGTGTTAAATGATATTCACATTTTCAGTCACTTTCTCAGGCATTGCAATTCAATAAAAAATATGAAGGATCCAGTGTGTTTGTTAGTAACCTCTTCAAGAGAATGAAGCCCTTAAATTTACTTCAAAATTGGCTGTAGCAAATATCTACATTTCATTAGATTTTCAGATACACAATTAAAGATGTGGGGTTGAATTAGTGTATTAACTTTATCAAAGAAATCTGCCTCAATTTTAAATGTTTGTGCTACCCCGTTAAAGGTGCTCCGAGGAACTTTCAGTTTGTGTTAATTCTTGCGCCCCCCCTTTGGACAAAAGCAGTAGTGTTTTTACTACGCCAACTGTTGTTCCTGGATGAAGCGTATACCCCATGACAAAGGCATTAAGAAAAACTATATAAAAATAGCATTCTTTGCATTGATGGTCTCATTTGATGTCATTTATGATCATCAGAGGAAAAATGAGACCGTTTCAGTAATATTAAAAAAGTTCCTTGTAGCACCTTTAAGGCAAATCTACAGATCTCTTAGGGCCAAGAGAGAGGGAAACATATGAAAAGGCGGAGGTTTTTTTTATTTTCATTATGTACTTAAAAATGTGTAACACAAAGTTGAAATACAATGTTGATATTAAACTTGACAGTTCCAGACTGCGGTAAAGTTGGAAGGCTAGTGACTCAAACTTCAGGCATCAATAACTCATAAGTTAAACATTATTCAAACACAAACGATGCATCTTTGATACCGTCGTGAGGCAGAATTTATATTTTTTTTTTGTAAAGATATTTTTTGGCATTTTTATGCTTTATTGATAGTGTAGAGACAGAGGTGAAATGGGGCAGAGAGGGGAGTGACATGCAGAGAACGACCGCGGGCTGGAATCGAACCCGGGTCCGCTGCTGGCCGAGGCCCATGGAGGGGACGCCTTACCAACTGAGCTAAAGGCGCCCCTTGGCAGACAATTTAGACTGAAAATAGATGTCCTCTAAGCTCGACTCATAACATTGTGCTGTGAGACGAGAGCACAGGGGCCGTCTACAAGGAGAAACAGCAAAGGAAACAAACATTCGACCCGTAGACTCCTCGGTAGCTTCATTAGAAAAACTAAAACACCCAATGGCTTGACTGTAGCAGACATTCATTTACATGAAAAAGTTACAACACACTTCAGATTTTTAAAATGTTTGTTCTGCCTTCCAACCACATCCAGACCCCATTCTCACCGTGTGTCATTCTAAGAAGTTGCATGACCCTTATACTTGCAATACTCCATTACAAATATTACAAACAAATTAAAATTTCTACCTCGCTAACCCAATTTAACACCCATTTTCCCCCCATATTATCCCCTCTCTACTCCTCTAGCTCGCTAACCCAATTTAAACCCATTTCCCCCCTTATCATCCCCTCTGTCTCTACCCCTCTAGATCGGGCAGGTCTTCAAAGCCCTCCATCTCCTGCTCTTTCCTCTTTTCCTCCCTCTCCTGCTCGGCTATCCGGTTAGCTTCCAGCGCGCGTCTCATCTCCAGCTCTACTTCCTGCCTCTTGGCTTTCATTTCCTCCTCCTCTTTCTTCTTCTGCGTCTCTTTCTGCTGCGGCGTTTGGTTCCTCTTCGTGTCGTAGTTCCACTCGTCGTCCGAGTCGCTGATGTCGTCGTCGTCGATGTCCCATTCGGCCCGTTGAGGCTCCGCGCTGCTCTCCTCCGAGGCCTGTGATTGGTTAATAGAGTTACAGTAAAGTCAAGTCAAGTCAAGTCAAGTCTAGTGTAGTCTAGTCCAGTCCAGTCCAGTCCAGTCCAGTCCAGTCCAGTTCAAGTCTAAGTTAAAGTTAAAGTTAAGCTTCTTTATTAGTCAATTGCTATATTGAAATGTGTCTTTTCTCATATCCCCTCTCAAGTTAAATGGTGGGAACTCTAATTTTCCGCACTGCTCTCCTCCGAGGCCTGTGATTGGTTAATTAAGTAAAGTAAAGTAAAGTAAAGTTAAGTTAAGTTAAGTTAAGTTAAGTTAAGTTAAGTTAAGTTAAGTTAAGTTAAGAGCGCCAAGGTTAGGTGCCTTGCTCTAGGACACAATGGTAGAGATGGTGGGGCACCCTAGATGTAATAGCAGCCACCACTAGTTTTACTACTAACACCCTCCTGTCCGGGGCCGGGGGATCCAACCAGAGACCTCATGGTTACTGGGAGGAGGAACCAGAGACCTCATGGTTACTGGGAGGAGGAACCAGAGACCTCATGCTTACTGGGAGGAGGTACCAGAGACCTCATGGTTACTGGGAGGAGGAACCAGAGACCTCATGGTTACTGGGAGGAGGAACGAGAGACCTCATGGTTACTGAGAGGAGGAACCAGAGACCTCATGGTTACTGGGAGGAACCAGAGACCTCATGGTTACTGGGAGGAGGAACCAGAGACCTCATGGTTACTGGGAGGAGGAACCAGAGACCTCATGGTTACTGGGAGGAGGAACCAGAGACCTCATGGTTACAGGGAGGAACCAGAGAACTCATGGTTACTGGGAGGAGGAACCAGAGACCTCATGGTTACTGGGAGGAGGAACCAGAGACCTCATGGTTACTGGGAGGAGGAACCAGAGACCTCATGGTTACTGAGAGGAGGAACCAGAGACCTCATGGTTACTGGGAGGAACCAGAGACCTCATGGTTACTGGGAGGAGGAACCAGAGACCTCATGGTTACTGGGAGGAGGAACCAGAGACCTCATGGTTACTTGGGGCCGACATCCTACCAGCCCTTAATATAAAGCGATATATATATTATTGTTATTCTCCTACCTGGTCTATGGGCTCCGGCTCAGGCTTGTAGTTGGGATCCTCCAGTTTGCCCCAGGACACCGGGTCGGCTTTACGCAGCAGCACCTCCACCTTAGACGGGACCATGTTCACCGAGCTCTGCTTCACGTCCACCACCTGGCAGGAAATTCAATTCCCTTTAATTCTATTGGTCTTCTATTAAAGGTGCACTGTGTAACTTTGGCTGTGTCCGAGAAGTGAATATTTCCTAAGGTTTATTCTCATAACTGAATAAACGATGAAAAATAGCGGGAAACAACAATGGTTTTTTTTTCAACTCTTCTGTCATACTAGAATGAATGAAAAGGTCCAAAATGTACATTAAGGTGTGTATTGTGAAAAGTGTCTGTTTGTGTCTGTATATTTCTCCTTTACAACCATCTTTAAAGGCCATTATATCGACATTAGTTTTTCAATACTCTGAACCAACAATCTCAACTTCTAAAGCACTTACATCAACTTAGCTGTCCATTATTATTCTTTGGACTATTCTGAAGGTTATTACAGAAGTATTTCTTCATACGTTTTTAATAATTTTTTATAATTGTAGGCTTTAAACACCAGAGGCAGATATATCTAGACGTATTTTCCAGATACTCACGCCCCAGAAGTGGAATTCTCTCTTGAAAATCTTGTTGTCTTCAAACTGGATCTGACACGTGAGCTAAAGAGGAGGAGAAAGAGAGGTGAAGTTAGTATAATGGCGGAGTTTAATGCTTCAACGTGTCTATTCCTGACAGAGATCTCAATGTGTGTATTAAAGGTGCATCAAGTAAGTTGCTTCTAGTAACAACTAGAAGCAACTTATCCTCAAATGATTTTTGCGAGTTTAAAAAGAGAACACATCGCTGGGTATCCCATCTGCGTGTGCAATGCAAACTATGTGTAATATCTTCAACAAGCTTTAAAGGTGCAGTGTATAATATGACATCATCAAGAAAGTTCTACAAAGTTCTAGAATGCAACGCTCCCTGGGTAACCCCACCCCTTTCGAATAATAATAGAAGCTGCAGTGGCCTTCAAGGACAAGAACAATTCTAAATTTTAAACAATGCACCTGATGACATTCCAACTATGACACTTCCAAAATGGCGGATACTAGGCCTTGGTCCAAAGTATGGAGAAATATGGACATATATGAGACCCTTTCTGAGGAAAAAAATAATAATCTACATTTTTTTTTCAGCTATTATGCACTAAATTAAATGTACTTATGGATATTATAATTACTTTCTACAAAATCTGCTAGGAAATAAAACCCAAAATTCTACACACTGCAGGTTTAAGTTACGTGGGTGCTGTTTAATTGAGACGACTGAGAGTTTGATTAGATAAAATACAATTATCTGACTTGAGCCAACAATATGAAAAACTAAATGCTTAAGGGCCACAGAAGAAGTCAAACTAGTACCATTTATTCTTCCTTTAAAGGTGCAGCGAGGAACTTTTAATATTGCTAAAACAGTAAAAAAAGATTGTCTGATGCTCTAAAATTACATGTAACAGCAAACAAGACCATCAGTGCAAAGAATGCTACTTTTATATAGATTTTCTTAATGCCTTTGTCATGGGTATACACTCACCCAGGAACAACAGCTGGCGTAGTAAAAACACTACCGCTCTTGTCCAAAGGGGGCGCAAGAATGAACACAAACTGAATGTTCCTCGGAGCACCTCAACTTGACTGTAACGTTTTAACTGCAGAATATGTGCGATTGACTGACTGACTCACCACTGTGCTGTTGGCTTCTACGAAGGAGACCTCTGGGTTTGCGTTCTTAGCGTAAATCGTCAAGACGACGTTATTCCCCGTCTGGTGCCAGTCGTGTCGACACACAACCTTCTTCTTGTCCTGGAAACACAACGGGTCAAATCGGAGTTTTTTATTTAATTTTTAATTTTTTAGAATTTTAGACAGTTTGGAGAGAGAGACAGAGGTGAAATGGGGCAGAGAGGGGAATGACATGCAGAGAACGACCACGGGCCGGATTCTAACCCTTGGTCTGCTGTGAAGAGGACTGAGCCTCTATTGGGAGGAGTGGAGGGGGGGGGGGGGGCACACACACACACACACACACACACACCCTCCTGGCTGTACCTTCTTGGCAATCCAGCAGTGCTTGCCTGTGCTGCAGCCTTTCTGGTCCAGGAATTCGTTGAAGTCTGTCGTCCGTATGCAGCAGCAACTCCAGTACTTATAGCTGGAGAAATAACATTAGATTTATATAGAGAACACGTGTAACGTGTGTGTGTGTGTGTGTGTGTGTGTGTGTGTGTGTGCACGTGTGTGTGTGTGTGTGTGTTTGTGTGTGTGTGTGTGTGTGTGTGTGTGTGTTTTACCCTTCGTGGAAGACGGGAGCTCCAGGGTGATGGATGCAAAGATCCTTGTCCGTCTCTGGGCCAACATAGGCCTAAACACACACACACACACACACACACACACACACACACACGATGATAACGATTAGACGATCAGTGATGTGTCAGGTTATAGTCTCTCCTCACGCCTCGTCAATCATGTGATAAGGTCACTAGTCAAGTGTGTTTACGTGTGTGTGTGTGTGTGTGTGTGTGTGTGTGTGTGTGTGTGTGTGTGTGTGTGCTTGTGCGTCATGCAGTGTTGCTCACTCTCTGGTTCCGGGGCAAAAGAGAGGCCATTTGTTGGGCCAGGCGTTTTTTTTTTCGAGGGCATTTCTATATAGGGGAAGGTGGGGTGATTTGTGCATTTTGGAAGTTGCAAAACCCCTTGTTTCTAGAAAACCGTGGAAGAAATTGGAAATGTGACCACATATTTAAGAAGAGCCATCCATTTGACTCATCCTGTAAAGAAGGGAGACACAAGGAATAAGATATAAGCACATTTAAGCTCAAAAAACTGTGTTTTGCCTTTCAAAGTAAAATTTCCATGATCAAGGTTTTTTGATTATTGTGTCTGAACAATTATAGACACGTTTGAAAACATTTGACACATGTTTTAGTGCTTTGGTATGCTACACTTTGAGTCTATATAGTTAGCACAATGTCAACCCTAAATTGCTGCATCATGCCTATTATCCAAAATTCTGGGGATGGGGTGATTTGTGCGCAAGGGCCTGGGTGAGTTATAAGTAAGTAAGTAAGTAAAATGTATTTATAAAAGCACATTTATGACAGTTTGCACTGTCCAAAGTGCTGTACATAGTGCATTCAGTAGGTAAACAATGAAGGTAAAATAACAATAACCAAAATAAAAGACGTAAAGCCCATACATCCACATAAACACAGATAGTAGTGCAGAGGTAAGTAAGTAGTGCAGAGGTTAATGGGGAGGAAACACCAGGGTGTACATATGGGTTTTGAGCCTTGATTTAAAGGCAGAAATGTAGGGGGAATCACATTTGTCAGGTGGCAGTTGGTTCCACAAGCACGGAGCAACTAGTGCAAAGTACATTTCTGAGAGTTGTGCCAGTGGCATGGCTGTATACGCTGGTCACCAAAAGAAAGTGATAGTCTACAGTAGCTCAGGAGAGAGTGACATCTCAATTCCACTTAACGACACCACTGATGAGAGTTCAGATGGCCAGAAAGATGATGATGGTGACTTTGTCATTGTGACACAATGACGCACAAATCACCCCACTACGTGGGGTGATTTGTGCGACAAGACAACTTTTTTTCCGAAAGCTATATTTCTTAAACAGTTTATTCCAGATCCAAAGTTTTTATTGCCAGGGATGCACAACATCCTGAAATATATGTACATATTTGAGTTGGAGACATAACTGTCAAGGCCTCACTTTAAAATCACTTTGAGTAAAAAGTTGCACAAATCACCCCACCTTCCCCTATTTTGAATTAAAAAATCTACACAAAAAAAATATATATATCTATAATAATAATTTAACACAATCTTTACAATTTGGAACTCCCTCTAAATGAATAATTACGATACATTCTGTAATTTAAATATAAGTTACAACAAGTATCAACAATACGATGTAAAATCACTTATATGTAAAGGTCTTCAAAGACTTAAAGGTGCAGTGTGTAATATGACATCATCAAGAAAGTTCTACAAAGTTCTAGAATGCAACGCTCCCTGGGTAACCCCACCCCTTTAGAATAATAACAGAAGCTACAGTGGCCTTCAAGGACAAGAACAATTCTAAATTTTAAACAATGCACCTGATGACATTCCAACTATGACACTTCCAAAATGGCAGTGACAAGGCCTTGGTCCAAAGTATGGAGAAATATGGACATATATGAGACCCTTTCTAAGGGAAAAAATAATAATTAAAAAAAAAAAATCTGCTATTATGCACTAAATTAAACATACTTACTTTCTACAAAATCTGCTAGGAAATAAAACCCCAAATTCTACACACTGCAGGTTTAAGAGCATTAAGCATTATTGTTATATTATATTTCTATAGTATAATAAATCATGTATTAATGCTATTGAAGCTCAGTTAACAGAACAGGAGCAGGTCGAGTATAGGAATGTGCTGTGTGCAGCTACCGGCCTCGTCCACTAGATGGAGCTGTTTATAAGCTTTACAACTGGAATGATCAGCTGAACTCAGAAAGTGAAGCTGAGCAGCTGTGTGTGTGTGTGTGTGTGTGTGTGTGTGTGCGTGCGGTGTGTGTGTGTGTGTGTGTGTGTGTGGCGGTGTGTGTGCGGTGTGTGTGTGTGTGTGTCTAGATGATGAATTTCTAGCCTTTTGCTGATGTCAGATAGTCAACTATTTTGGGACACACACACACACCTACACACACACACACACACGCTAAAGATAAAGAGACACTCACTGTTTTGCACCCTGGGTTCTTGCATCGGGTCCCTGTCATCGTGGCCTCACTCTCTGCCGGAACACAACAGGAGAGTTCAGATAAGAGAATCGAGACTCACTTACAATGTCTTGTTTATCAACTCCGTTTTTTTTCAAAGATTATTTTTGGCATTTTTATTAGGTAGTGCAGAGTGGGGAGACAGAGAGAGAGAGAGAGGGGGGATGACCTGCAGTATAGGTCCACGGGTCGGATTTGAACCCGCGATCACTGCAACGAAGGCCAGAGCCAATATGGTACGCGCTCCATCCACTACGCCACCGGAGCGCCCCGCCCTGCCATCTTTGCTTTGTTGTTGTTGTTTTTTGTTGTTTTTTGTAATATAGCTGGAGAAGTGGTGTAGCTAAAACATCTTAATCAGATTCAACAGCCAATCAATTTGTTTAAAGCAATTTTTTTTGGCATTTTTATGCTTTATTGATAGTGTAGAGACAGAGTTGAAATGGGGCAGAGAGGGGAGTGACATGCAGAGAACGACCACGGGCTGGAATCAAACCCGGGTCCGCTGCTGGCCGAGGCCCATGGGGAGGACGCCCTACCAACTGAGCTAAGGGCGCCCCGAAAAGCACTTTTCTATTGAAAACAGGAACAAATGGTTCTAAAGGATTTCTATTTCAAATATTTCTATTACTGTTAGTTTTAGTTCACTGCAAGAAAACTAATTTTTTGGGAAAATTCACACACACAGACACAGACACACACACACAAACACAAACTCACAAACACACATAAAGACACACACACACACACACACACACACACACACACACACTGACCTTTCTTCTCTTCCTCTGCTTTCCTGCTGATGTTCATTTTCTCCAGCGCCTGAGACAGCGACGCAGACACTTTGTGGGGCAGCTTGGTCATGGTCTCCTCTGAACTGCGCGCGCACACACACACACACACACACACACACACACACACACACACACACACACACACACACACACACACACACACACACACACACACATTTTGTCAAGAGTCACTTTTTGG
>OX442371.1:3192729-3226788 GCA_949357725.1 Hyperoplus immaculatus
TGTAAATGTTTCAATTGTTTTTCTCTTCACCTGTTGTTGTGTATTTGATGTATTTGCGTTGAATATTGTTTATGTATTGTTGTTTTTCCTTTGAATTTGTTTGAACTCGACATCATTGAAAATGAGGGTCACCCCTCAATTGGTCTCTCGAGGATAAACAAAAGTTAAATGAATTTAAGACAGCACAAATTAGAGAAAACAAAGTGTGCATGGTTATTTTCCCAGGAGAAGCAGACAGCGGTATCTTTGTCAGTTGATTACTAACAGCCAGGGATTTATTTTTTATTTTGGGTCCCATGAAAACATAAAACATTGTGTTATGTACTTGTTAAATGTTTAGCTCAGGTGCTAAAAACAGCATTTGTGAAACCAAAATGTTCTGTATATTTTTAGTTATTATTTATCTGTGGCCCGATGGGGACGATCAGAGCTAAACACAAACAAATATAGCACCTTCTGTCTATGCCAAAGTTTTTCATCTCCGTACCAGATTTTTTCTTCCGAACTTTCTTCCAAACTTGGATATCGTGGTGGTCTGGGATCTTTGCAGTCTTCCATATCGTCTGTTCTGAAAAATGACAGTAAATTCTTCACACTACAGCTTTAAAAGCACTCCAATGAGTGTGTATTAAAGGTGCAGTGTGGAATATGACATCATCAAGAAAGTTCTAGAGTGCAACACTCCCTGGGTAACCCCAACCCTTTCGAATAATAACAGAAGCTACAGTGGCCTTCAAGGACAAGAACAATTCTAAATCTTAAACAATGCACCTGATGACATTCCAACTATGACACTTTCAAGATGGCGGCACTAGGCCTTGGTCCAAAATATGCAGAAATATGGACATATATGAGACCCTATCTAAGGGGAAAAATAATAATTCAAAACATGCTTTTCAGCTATTATACACTAAATTAAATGTACTTATGGATATTATAATTACTTTCTACAAAATCTGCTAGGAAATAAAACCCACAATTCTACACACTGCAGGTTTAAAGATGTATTTTGGCGTCAACTAGCAGTGAAAATCTAGATTGTAATTGCAACATTCCCTCACTTACCATTCCTTTTTTCAGAGAATTGACTAAAGCTACGGTGGCCTTCAAGGACAAGAAGCTAGTAACTGAAGATGGCATCATCCACCACTGCCTCAAGGCTTTCCACAATATCAAGTGATGAAGTGAAGATGTGTTTAGTTATTTATTCTGTAGTAGGCCTACTTCTTCTTGGTCTTCTCCTTGGTCTGTGCTACTGTAGAAACATGGCTACCTGCCCCTAGATAGCCAAGGCTCTTTCTAAGCAGGTAATAAAAGAAAGAACACTTTTAAGCGATTACACATTGATAAAAACATAGCCTACATAGTTAGGCCTATGTTTTATAGCCTATTCCATTTCTACCAAGTCACTGACCGTTCGTTCGACAGGATACATTTTTTGTATGCTGAAATGAGCCTATATTGAAATGTCCCGTATTCCCTGTAACTGTGGTCACACCTTGTTACTGTTTCAGAAACCAAAACATTGCAGTAGTTAGGCCTATTGTTTCCCTGCGATAATGTTTGGGTGTTCACCTGTGTACATGTACACACACACACACACCTGTAAATCCATGTTTGTTGTGACACGTCCACCTAATAAAACACAGTCCACCATCCGTCTAGTGTCTGCTCTGACTTTGTTACCACGGCGACTCCAGGGTTCCCACGGTGACGGTTTAAAGAGAACGTTCTATCGAGCTCTGAAAAATGAAACCGTTTGTTTGTGTCCGTTTGTTCAGTCACGTCAGACCAGCTCCCGTCAAGGCCAGGGGGGCGGGGTGATGTATCATGTATTCAATCTTATTTTTAGGATGTATTTAAAATAAACAACCTTCAGTGACAAACACACATAGCATATCGATCAAATGGCATTATAACTGAGTGAGTGACAGCAGTGTTTCGTCTTTTGTAAATAATTTGCTGTCGGAACCAGGATGAAGGATATAGCCTATTGAAACGAATTATGCTACAATATAAAGAAGACTTAGGACACGCACACACACACACAGGCCTACACTCTACTATAAAAACTGTCTGCTACAGTAGAGCCTACACTTACCCAGAAACACATTCAGTTACATAATTCAACAACTAAATATTACTCTCCACTTCATGGGCATTGTTCTTTTAATGCCTTGGATTTTACGTTGTGTTTAAATAGGCCTATTTGATGGAATTTTTTATTGAATGTATATAGGCTAAATGTAAGTTGACTTTTTGGAGTCTTGTTCCAATTTTAATAGCTGGTTTCAAGTTGTGCATTTATTTATTGCACTCCCCACTAGATATGCTCCGTTATTTGGATCATACTTTTTGATTTAATTTGTTTGAATTCATTGTTTTAAGACCTTTGTTATAAGATATGTAAACATATGCAATTACAATATTCAAGACTCAACACTCACGAAACAGACACTGGTTTAGGAATGGAAAATTACTTCTTTATTTCTTCCGAAAAATAAGAGAGAGAAAACAGATCCCTAGAATAAACAAATATATACTGCTGTAAAATAAAAGCCTGGGATTTTTTTTTTTGTCAACTGTAACATTTAGTTTTTTGCCTTTCCATGCTTGATACAATCCATATATTTCTGCTTTAAATAAATAGAAAAAATGTACAAAGAAGAGAGAGATGGGGGGTGGGGGGAAAGAGAGAAGAAAGAGGGAGAGAGAGAGAGACAGGCAAAGAGACACAGAGAGAGAGAGAGAGATAGAGATTTTAAAAGGTGTACTCTGCTCAAAAAACATTTGGCATTGAGAATTCATAGCTGATCCTGATGTACATAGGAGGTCTGCAGCTCTGAGTAGTAATCATACCTTTATACCGCTGTAATAAACGCTAACATCTTTCATGTTCAGAAAAATAAAATAGTAAATGCAAAATAATGCAGTTGCAGATTATGAGAGTATGTCTTTAAGCTCTGTGTGTGTGTGTGTGTGTGTGTGTGTGTGTGTGTGTGTGTGTGTGTGTGTGTGTGTGTGTGTGTGTCGTGTGTGTGTGTGTGTGTGTGTGTGCATTTTCTTCTCTATACAGAATAGTGAGGCAGCAATCCGAGGGTTTTTTCGTTACCAAAAAACACAGATGTAGAAAAAACGGAACGTGCACAAGAGAGTTTTTCTTCGATTTCGACACACCGACGCACTGACAAAATTAGGAAATATGTATCCGTTTAAACAGCCTCTCTCGTTTGTTAACATTTTAGTTACATTTTTTGTGGTGTTTTTTTGACGCTGAATTTTACACTGGTAGACTGCGACGCACACAGCTACCAACAGATGGCGCCAAACCAGTAGACAATCCAAAACGGACACATCTTTGTAATGTGAAGCAAGTTACAAATGTGACATCTTTGGGAGAGGTAAGTTTTAAAACACAATAAAAAAAAAAACAATTTGGCGCTCCCTTTTTGCTACAGTGGCTTCGTTTAAATCGACGGTACAAACACTCTGTCGGATTCAGTCCAACAAACTTCTGAACCTGGCATATCACGGACGGCAAACGACTGGTCGAGAAAGTGTTATCTACTGTGTCTTGCACCCTTCACCTTGACAACAAGACGTTATTAAAAAAACGAGAATGTATCTTCATCATCACCATCACTGTCTTTAACACATGCTTTTTGGAGAAGGAAAAAAAACAGAACAACAAACGTCGACAAACGATACAACCATGCACTCGCCCGACCCCGAGAAAAGTTTGAGAAATGGCTCGCCAAGAGAAAGTCTGCCCTCCGAATGTTTCATACACTTGGCCTTTAGCAGAGAAACAGACGGGTTTTAATATGACATCAAGGTTTATCTGTGTGTCCTTCGCGCCACCTAGATTCATGCTACAACAATGCAGAGAGGTGTGGTGCCAGCAGCAGCAGCAGCAGCAGCATTTTGAAGTTGACTGAAAACTTTTAAGCCTGGTCTGACGATCCCCAAATGGACAAAAACAGTAGTAAACTTGGGGGAACTCCCTGTGGTAAATTGTAAATGTGAGAAAGTGTCTTGAGCTTGAAAGGGGAAAGGGAGTTGCCTGCATGCTCGGCCAAACTCCAAACTCCTTCCCCCGATAAATAGGCGTATAATCGTAACAAAAATCACCTACATGATGAAGCTGTTATAATTACTGGCAGTTACATCGATGTTAAGGACACAATGAAAAGAGCCAGGAACATTTACTTTGACTCATAGTAGTCTCCTTATTCCGGGACCCCGAAATTCAAACCATTTTTGAACCACTTCAGATGCAGCAAACCTCATAGCTAAACAAGCAGGACGCAACTTCCATGCAGAAACATTTAAATTACAAGAAAAGGGAAATGATTAAAAAAAACCCGCTAATAACTGACCAAGAAGAACGCAAAAAGTAGGATTATAGGTTCACGTCGGACTGTGTCAAACAACTTTAACACGGTTTCGATTTCAGGTGATTTTGGCAATAGCAAACAAATCCCTCCCTTGGCACTGGCTTCGTTCACTGTCCTCTAAAGTCTAAAACCGAAGCCAACCCACTTCGTATTCAGCAGAGGTGATCGCAAACATCAGGAATTATCGGATCTGCAGTTTCGACTTGATATGATTAATTGTTTTCAAGTTCCAAGGCGACTATGGGTCTGATCTTTGGACCATTGCCACGGGAACCGGTTGTCTTTCTGAAGTGCCACAACTCTTTGGGAGACAGTCAGACAGCTCCCCAAAGATTTTTTTTTTTTTATAAAAGATCCATATTTAGAACTCATTTGTTTGCCAAACTACGCAGACATCCATTAAGCAAATAGTCTAATGAGAGTCCAAGTTGGAATCCGAAAGCCAAAAAAAAAAATCTACCTGCATTTAGAGGAGTCTCAGTTTAGGACATTGCCGGTGTCAGAGGCAGTTCATGTTGACAACAGTCCAGAACACTCTTTGAATACTTTCCTGCTGGACACAGAAACCAAACCTAGCCGACGCATTTATCAGATCAACTGAACAAGTGATTGGTGGTGGATACTGTTGCTACTAACCACATTTTTCAGCACTGAATTTGGCTAGCCGAAAGTCGCTAGCCGAGCAGACAAACTGCTACAAGTATATTTTGTACTTCAAGTCTTGTGTGTCTCATGAGTTCATGTTGACAAGAGTTCAGAACTTTGCAACATTCTAGAATAGTTTCTAGTAACAGAAACCAAACCAAACCAAACCGACGCATTTCCTACTATCAAGACCTGGACCTGAACTTTTGTTTAACTGTCCAACTGATTGGTGGATACTGTTGCTACGAACTGTACTCGACTTCAAGTGTTGTGTGTGTGTGTGTGTGTCTCTAATGGCCAATAAAGTTTCCTATTCGACACATAGATCCGAGCTATCCGATTCGCTATCTTGGTTCAACGACGGCCCAATCAGAGACAGTTTGTCGGCTGCTGACATCATCACGAGAGGTTGGAGACGGCCGATGTCGTCGCGACAACGAAAACAAAAACAAAAGAAGAAGACGAGGAGGACCTTATCTACCAGACACTGGAGCGATGCTAACAGCGCAAAGAAAAGCTAGCTAGCTAAAATCTAGAGAAAATAGAATCACAACGCGGAAAGGTGAGTGGAAAGGTTTGGCCTACAAGCTAAAGGACAGGGACACCACGAGAGAGATAATAGAGCTATAGATACTAGACACTGACTGGCAGGAGTGAGGACAAGGTGGGGAAAAGCTACGGCTACTATGACGAGAGGCTAAGCTAAGCTAACACAAGACTGCGACAAGAAGCGTCTAAGAGGCAATATCTATCCAACAGCGACAGTGATGGGTGATAGCAGACGATCGAGACAGAAACTGGTTATTATTACTACATAGTTTATTTTTTCATCATATCTACACATACCAAACAGTGACGGAGAAGCAGGCTAAAAAAGCATTCTAGAGATAGACCGACTAGACGGAGTGGAGAGACAGAAGCGAGAGTCTAGAGAGATTTCGTAGCAGGGTGGATGATGAGCGCGATGCGACTCAACGACCACTGATGGGATGTGTGGACCCGGGACCGGGGATGGCACTACAAAAACGTTTCAAGTTCATCGTCAGAATGGCAGGAAAGTAACTGACAGCGACCCGCCACAGTGCAGTGGCCGGTAGATTAGACAACCCTTGTTTAAGTAAAACCCCCAAAACAAATTTCCACAAACTTCAAATGTCTTTCTCAACCTTTTTCCAAAAGCCAGATTGAACTGGCAACTTCTCCACACTACGGCGGCAGGATACCACACTCCACACTACGGCGGCAGGATACCACACTCCACACTACGGCGGCAGGATAGTCACTTCAGTGCAAAGTTTTTGCATGTGCATTTTGCAACAAAGTTTGATATTTTTTTTTTTTTTTTTTTACAAAAACAAAACAAGCACACTTGGTGTCAAACTCGCTGGCTCAAATTTGGCTCGAAAATCTGACACGCAAATTTGAACCCCCAGAAATAGCCCTCAATGGAAAACACACACGTGAACACACACTTTAAACGCATAATGCACATGTGAACACACACTATAAACGCATAATGCACACATACACCAACAGTCAAACTCTTGGCGATTGGATGCTTTGGCTAAGGAATGGCCTCTTTAGTCAAATTTGATCCCCAAAATGTTCCTGGAACCGCGGAGCGAGGGGTTGAAGCCAAAAGTTCAGTGTCGTTTGGCTGTCGGTGCGTACACTCACACTGTTCACTTTGACTCAGTGCAATTTAAAGTGAATTCGACTTGATTCAGTAACTTCTTAATCGCTCACTCATTGCTGCTGTCATCAATCATTGGCACGTGATGTGAATCTGCTTATAGGGACTGGGAGGACCGAATGGAAAGCTCTTTAGTGTAGAAACCTTTGAGTCTGGTTGGTGAGCTGATGAAGACGGGACGGACGGATACACATGGGTCACCCAGGGGCTAACGGGCAGCTAACGGGCAGCTAACGGACAGCTAACGGGCAGCTAACGGACAGCTAGCCAAAACCCTTTAGCCTCACAAAACCACCAAGTTTCTTCCATTTTACTGTGAGTACTGTCAACATGAAAGGGTCAAAGGAAGTCTGGTCACAGCAGGTATTTAAAATGGTGACATGAGATCATTCATATTGTTATCATTGCTAGGGAAGGCAGATTAGGTTAACGTTGAAAAACTAATTACTGCCGTTGATCAAAATCAAACGCTGACCTCTGGTGAAACGGACACAAGAAATAAAAAAAAATGTAGAGAGATAATTTTTAGACCAAATTACGTCTTTCGAATAAACAATGGACATTCTGTCCCGTTAGCAACCAAGCTAACGAACTGGCTAACTTAACTAGCTTGGCTGAGTGAGCTTTTTAATTTTTATTGAATACAAATGATTTTCAATTTCGAGAATGAAACTAGATAGCACTAGCATGTTCCTGGTTGCTCAGGTTACTACAGCTAGTAATCAAATATTCCCCTTAGTATCTTGTACACATGTTGCCGTACCACTTTGCCAGGTCATGGGAAATTCTGCAACTTTTGTTTATTTGCATTTGACCACTTAGACACGTGTTACCATCGTTAGCATGTCGTCACCGCTAGCTAAGCCCTGTTTCTCCGCGTGTGTCTGCCCCTTTAAGAGAAGAGAAAACAATGCAGCATGACTAACAGAAAATACCTTAAACTGCTCAACTACTACTATTAACAAATGGTTTTCAACAGATCGCTGTACAAGCCCCGATAACATTCAGGAGAGGCCGCAGAAAGAGAGAAAAAAAAAAAAAACAGATTTTGAAAAATACAAAGATATCCCGAACAGAACAGAGACGAGAGAACGTTTCGGGAAACACACTTTTTAAGCCTTTCAAATCTCTCGCTGACTCGACAGTAGCCGACACACACACACGGCGAACAGAGGGGTTGGAGAGGAGGTCTGTTGTATAGGGCGGTTGTCTGAATCAACTGCTGTGCACACACTCACATACACACACACGGTAACTCAGAAGGGACAAATAGCACCAGTATGAAATAAAGCTAATTCTGCAGCAGTCGGACTGGTTTCGGTCTGACCCTCCATATTTCTCTCTCTTCCATATTCACTCTATCGATGGGATTTAAACACACAAATTAGACGGTATTACAGAAAGAAGCTACACACACACACACACACACACAACAACACACACACACTTATCTATTTCACCTTTAGGGGTTTGTTTACAGAGACCTACATTAATTTCCTGGGGACTCACTCTTAACCTTACCCTAAAATTAACCACTGACAGGGTGCCTACAATCAACTGGTTTTAAGTCAAGTGTGTGACCGTGAAAGTGACTTAAGTCAAACGGCACACACACACACACACACACACACACACACACACACAGTTGTTTCAGACAACGACCTCTGTTCTCTGTTCACTCGTTTTCTTCTTCTCTTCTTTCCAACTTGTTACTTGGTGTCGGTCGGTTGGTCGGTCGGCCGGCCATCTTGTGCCTTTCTGTCTCCTAGTGATGACATCATCAGATCGTTCCTCCTGTGTGTTTCCTTCTTCTTCTGCTGTTTGTAGCTTTTGGCACTCTGCTTCCCCACCCTCCCCTGACTGGATTACATAAACTGCATCTGAAAAGACAAGGAAAATATCATAAAATATATGTTTTTTTATTTGGTCATTTTATACGATGCATTGGAAATAAAAGCCCTATTTCACCTGTGGAAATGTGAAGGTGTATTGAACTCTGAGATCCTATGTAGTATAAATGTGCAAATATTTTAGAAATCGGTTCATCCTAGCCTGAGAAAAGGCAGAAAGAGTGTTTTATGGTCTCACTGTCTAACCCTAAATTGTGTGACATAACACATGGTAAAATGTAGGGTTAGGATTAACAGGACAGCTGGGCCAAGGGAAGACTGAGGGAAGACTTAAGCCCCTATCTCACTGGGCTGCGACTGTTTGCGACAAGTTGGAGACTGCATTCGCGACGGAGTCTCTAAACTGTCTCCAAACGTTCGCGGGGGTCTCAATTTCCTCTCATGAGTCGCAGAGCCTCGCAGTCCTGTCGCTTGAATTTTGAACACGTTCAAAAAAAGTGTGCGACAAATCTAGTCTCAAAATAGTCTCAGAGTGGTCGCAGGTGTCTCAAACGCGTTGCAAACCCTTCTCACTTTAGTTTTCGCGAGTCAGAAAGTGCGAGAAATGTGAGACAACTTTGCGAGGGTTTGGCGACATATGAAACTAAATTGCGACTGATTTCAGACAAAAATTAGACTGACATTCCGTTCGTGCAACGTTTGCCAGACATAAATGCGACCTCCCGGCAAGTGTTGGCCAGGACATTCGTAAACGTGTCGTGAGGAACCAACTCAGTGAGACTGCAAGTGAAAATTGTCGCTAATTCGCATATTTTCTCGCAATTTTCTGTCTCCAACTTGTCGCAGCCCAGTGAAATAGGGGCTTTAGGGAAGAAAAACCTAATTCTTTATATTATAATAGCGATTTTAATAATGATAGAACGCCGATTCCGTATGGGTGGAGTATTTATTTAAATGGTCACCCTTCGTTGGATACCAAAGTAAGAATTTCTCAACATGAATTTAAATACAATAAAAACAGCTTTAAGCTACACAAAATAATGCATAAACATATCTTAAGACATTTCCTGGGAATCTTTACTTGTTTTCTTGTGAAATACTAAATATTTTTTTACCTCCCGGAGGCCTCAAGATATTTAAATAAAAACAGAAAATTTGTATTTGGTTGACTTGGTCCTTGCTTGTTGACATCTCTCTACATAATTCAATATGTAAAAATGTTTTTTTTATGAGCGGACTATTGATTTTGTTTTGAGTCCAGCTTTGAAATTGTGAATTGATTCGGTTGTAGTCAGTTGGACGTGTTATAAAAAATCTAATTGTATTGATTTAAGGTGCTCCAAGGAACTTCCAGATTGTGTTCATTCTAGTGCCCCCTTTGGACAAAAGCGGTAGTGTTTTTACCACGCCAGCTGTTGTTCCTAGGGTGAGCGTATACCCCATGACAAAGGCATTAAGAAAAACTATATAAAAATAGCAGTCTTTGCACTGATGGTCTCGTTTGCTGTTACATGTAATTAATGATCACATAGTGTGTGTGTGTGTGTGTGTGTGTGTGTGTGTGTGTGAGTGTGAGTGTGTGTGTGTGTCACCTGGGCTCCTGGCATGGGTGCGAACGGGTTGGTGGGTCTGAGAACAGGCTGGTTGTACATCATTGGCGGAGGGCCCGTGAACTGCACCCCGCCCATCTGACCCATCTGGTGGGGAGGGACCTGGACAGGGAGGTCTTACAATTAAGATTTTTTCAAAACCACATTATTTGATTGATTGATTAAATTTATTTCAGACATACAAAACAAAATGAAAAGCATGAAAATACAATAAACAAAAATGGTGTTCAAATGAATTATTTTAAGATTTTTTTTTTTCACATACATTGAATTGATAAAACACAAATACATTTTCTTTAAAAACTGATTGTGAAAAATTTAAATAAAAAACAAACGCAAATCAAATTATCGGGAAAATCCTCAACAAATTAATTAGCGATGAAAACCTCAGCTGCAGCCATTTTCTGCATGTACAGTATGTGACTGAAGGATATGATGACGGCATTTACATGTACAGTTTGTAAACTTTATACCTCGCCACTTAATACCAGTTGACAACTGGATAAGCACGTCTGTTTAAATTAAAATAATTTTTTTTTTAAGATATTTTTTGGGCATTTTTATGCTTAATTGATAGTGTAGAGACAGAGTTGAAATGGGGCAGAGAGAGGAGTGACATGCAGAAAACGACCGCGGGCTGGAATCGAACCCGGGTCCGCTGCTGGCCGAGGCCCATGGGGGGGGGGGGGGGGGGGCGCCCTACCAACTGAGCTAAGGGCGCCCCCTTGAATCTTGTTTGTTAGCAAACTCACCATTCCATACACAGGCACTTGCGGTGAGGCCATGGGAAAAGCCATGGGAGCTGGAGCCTAAACGACAAGCAAAAAAATAAAACATTTATTAAGTTAAAGTGGGAGCAGGAAACAGACCTTTGTAAGAGACCTTTGTAACAGACCTTTGTAACAGACCTTTGTATGGCTACTGGGGCTGCTGTAATGTTAATAAAGGACTTCTAGGCGAGGCAGCTTTAGTTGTACAGCATATTTGGGACACAATGATATATATATAAGAATAAAAAAACACTTCACAAAGTGGTACATTTCCTGAAAAATAATTTACAATAAAAAACGTCATTGATTCAAACAACAAAGAACCAAGAAAGATCAAAATAAATAAATATAAATAAATAAACAATTAATTCACCTTCTTTAAAAAAAACTATTTAAAAAGCCTAATAACCAATTTACAGGGTGGAATAAGCAAATAAAATAGAAATTTTTTTTTAGACCATTTTCAGTTCTTCCTTTCGCATTCTACTCTATCAGACGTGTGTGACTCGGAACGCGATAAAGGCAACACGGAGAGTGTAATGTTAGCGTGTGTGTGTGTGTGTGTGTGTGTGTGTGTGTGTGTGTAATGTATGTGCAAGGAGAACTCGATTAATGTTGATAAAGTGTTCACATTAGGACACAGCCACAACACAGCGGTGCAGCAAGAGGCACTTAGAGAAATCCCAATGGGAGCGATCATTACAACAGCTTTAAAAGGGGGCTGCTCGGGTGTGTGTGTGTGTGTGTGTGTGTGTGTGTGTGTGTGTGTGTGTGTTGGTGTTTAGCTATGCCCCCCTTTTGCTTCACAAATCAAATTTACTACGGTTTAACAGGCCTCAAATGCAACATGACATGGCAATTTGTAGCCGTTGTTTATAAGTGGTAGGATGTCCTAGAGGAAAGAGGGGCCAACTAGACTAGTAACCATGAGGTCGCTGGTTGGATCCCCGGCACCGGTGCCCACCATCTCTACCATTGTGTCCTTGAGCAAGACACTTAACCCCCAAACTGCTCCAGGGGCGCTGTACTATGGCTGACCCTGCGCTCTGACCCCCTCTGGAGTGTGGTAACTTGAGAGGGGAGATGAGCAATGTAGCAATTTACTAAAACAGTAACTTAACTTAACTTTCTCCCTCCACATCACTTTCTATTGTAGTATTTATTCGCTGCAGTTTTCAGTTGTGACTGTTCGCTCTGCTTGAGGTCGAGCCGCTCACCCCCAGAAGTCACAGGCTCCCACTGCTTTCAAAAAACCCATTAAAACACACCTTCAGGAAAGTGTGTGTATGTGTGTATGTGTGCGTGTGCGTGTGTGTGTGTGTGTGTGCGTGCGTGCGTGCGTGTGTGTGTGTGTGTGTGTTTGCCTCTCTCTCTCCGTGTGTGTGTGTGTCTGTGTGTGTGTCTATGTGTGTGTGTGCGTGTGTCTGTGCGTACGTGTGTGTGTCTCTCTCTCTCCGTGGGTGTGTGTGTTCGTGTGTGTGTGTGCGTGTGTCTGTGCGTACGTGTGTGTGTCTCTCTCTCTCCGTAGGTGTGTGTGTCTGTGTGTGTGTCTATGTGTGTGTGTGCGTGTGTCTCTCTCTCTCTCCGTGGGTGTGTGTGTCTGTGTGTGTGTCTATGTGTGTGTGTGCTTGTGTCTGTGCGTACGTGCGTGTGTCTCTCTCTCTCCGTGGGTGTGTGTGTTCGTGTGTGTGTCTCTCTCTCTCCGTGGGTGTGTGTGTTCGTGTGTGTGTCTCTCTCTCTCCGTGGGTGTGTGTGTTCGTGTGTGTGTCTCTCTCTCTCCGTGTGTGTGTGTGTCTGTGTGTGTGTCTATGTGTGTCTGTGCGTGTGTCTCTCTCTCTCCGTGGGTGTGTGTGTTCGTGTGTGTGTCTATGTGTGTGTGTGCGTGTGTCTCTCTCTCTCCGTGGGTGTGTGTGTCTGTGTGTGTGTCTATGTGTGTGTGTGCGTGTGTCTCTCTCTCCCCGTGGGTGTGTGTGTCTGTGTGTGTGTCTATGTGTGTGTGTGTGTGTGTCTCTCTCTCTCCGTGGGTGTGTGTGTTCGTGTGTGTGTGTAGGAATATGCCACTGTGCTGCCTTCGAAAGCCCTAATCCATCATTGTAAACGAGACAACTGACGCATTTCTTTTTTTTTTCTCTCGATCATTGCAGAGGTATTAAAAGTGCTTCCACTCCAGTCTGCCAGAGTTGGAAGTCCCCAGTTGGAGTATGTAACAGCGCACACACACACACACACACACACACACACACACACACACACACACACACACACACACACACACAAAACATATTTACCATTGAACGCCGTAATTCGCAGAGTGAAATCATATATTAACGCAGCATGATGGATTGCCTTGATCAAAGCAATACAATGGTTTCTTTAGCATTTTCACAGGGGAAAAAACACTAGAATTATCCTTTAATTGCTACTTATGCAATCACGCTAAGAATCGATTCTCTAGACAAATAGCGTGTTGTTTTGGTTTGAGTCAGGGCCAGTATTTTCAGTATTTAACAACTGTTTTAGCTTAGTTTTTCAATGTGCAAAGAGCGGAACTGAAGTGCTAGATTCTCCGTTTGAACATGTGGGCGCTACATAGAGAGCAACACAAACACTGAGTCACATGGTCATTACTTAACAATACAGGTGAGTGAACAAACACTGTGTCACATGGTCATTACTTAACAATACAGGTGAGTGAACAAACACTGTGTCACATGGTCATTACTTAACAATACAGGTGAGTGAACAAATGCAACATGTGTCTGCAAGTTTTTTTTTTAATTTTTTTTAACTTAAATAAAAAAATTATCATTATTCAATGTACCATGAATTTATTTATTTTTCCTCTGAAAAATACTATGCAAACACTTATTACGCGCGCGCGCGTGTGTGTGTGTGTGTGTGTGTGTGTGTGTGTGTGTGTGTGTGTGTGTGTGTGAGATGTTATTTATTTTCATTATATACATTTTCTTTTTTTTTTCTTTTTGTATGTAAAAAATTATGTTTTCATTGAATTTCTTGTTTGTATCTTGAACAAAAACAAACGTTGTGGTCCATTCAAAAAAAAAAAATGATAGTCTATGTTAGTTAAAATGTTGTTACTGTTTGCACTGAACCAACACAACTATCACTGGATTACTTTGGTACTGAAGAAAACTTAAAAACAAGATGAATCCCCCAAAGTTCTTGAGCAGCTGTTTTCTATAGTTCTTAAAGGAGCTACGAGGAACTTTTTAATATTTCTGAAACAGTCTAATTTTTCCCTCTGATGATCATAAATGACATGTAACAGCAAACGAGACCATCAGTGCAAAGAATTCAATTTTCATATAGTTTTTCTTAATGCCTCTGTCATGGTTATACGCTCACCCCAGGAACTACAGCTGGTGTAGTAAAAGCACTACCGCTTTTGTCCAAAGGGGGCGCAAGAATGAACACAAACTGAAAGTTCCTCGGAGCACCTTTAAGAATGAAACTTGTGCTAGAACCAAATGCTTTCGACATGGGTGGGTGAGTATTGAGAGAGAGACCCATTAGATTTTGAGGTTTTATTGAATTTTTGTTGACAGTAAAATTCCTATCTTTAAGTCACTAGACTGAACACAACCAGACAGACAATCTATAAACGTTTCTGGAGCTCCAAACTGAAAAGACTTTTAAACAAGGCGTCTCATTTCACAGACAAGCTATCGACTGAGTTTCTTTTTTCTCATCTGTTGTCACTCGCTGACAGGAGAAAGCAAGCAGAGAAATTGCCTGTGGGGTTTGATTTAAGCAGCACAATGAAAAGAAAGAAAAAAAAAAAAAGTAATTATTCTCCCAGCTAAACAAACTTATCAAACCGTATACGGTATAAGACCAAAGGCCCGTAAAAATTCATTGTGTGGTCAGCAGTGAACGGTGAAATGAATCCCGGAGCCTTCAGCGTACATTTAGCAAACACAAGAAAGAAAATGCATCAGCTCTTGACGGGAGGATGAATCGAGCTTATAGGGAGGAGGAAATATTAATAGACCATCTCATTATAGTCCTCGAGAAAGACAAATGTGTTTTTTTTCTGACTGTTGAAGCGCGTTGCAGAAATAGCAAATACAGCCTCCTCCTTAAATCATAATATAATGAATAAGTCAATGCGCAATGTGGCAGTTATATATATGTGTGTGTGTGTGTGTGTGTGTGTGTTTTGCATTGCGCACACACACACACACACACACACACACACACACACACTAGCCATCAGAGGATAAGGCTAAATCTGTCACGCAACTCACACATCTGAGATTCTCTCCTAAAAGGGGCGCAAGGTTGTTGTTGTTGGTCTGCGGTGGTCTGAGTGCTACTTAAAAAAACGCCAGACAGAAATCCTCTGCAAGGCCCTTTACTTATTTAACCTTGACTTAACTATGCGGGTCATTTTAATATGCTTAAAGGGAGATAGGGCAGAGGTGTAGAGGTGTGTGTGTGCGTGTGTGTGTGTGTGTGTGTGTGTGTGTGTGTGTGTGTGTGGGCAGAGGGAAAAACGCAAAAAGTCCACCCCCCGAATATAGCTCTAATTCTGGATTAAAGATGTAAAAATGCTTGATTAATGAATAATCTAGCAGCTAGTGACGGAGAGAAAGATAGAAATGGCAGGACACGGGGCGCTCCGGTGGCATAGTGGATAGAGCGCGTACCATATCGGCTCCTGCCTTCGTTGCAGTGGTCGCGGGTTCAAATCCGGCCCGTGGACCTTTACTGCAGGTCATCCCCCCTCTCTCTCTCTCTCTCTCTCTCTCTCTCTCTCTCTCAACTCTGTACTATCAAATAAAGCTTGAAAATGCCAAAAAAATTATCTTAAAAAAAATTAAAAAATGGCAGGACACGCTTTGAGTGTTAAAGCCCCTCGTGAACCCCAAATCCACTAAAAAAAGACTAAAGACTAAAAGACTAAAGACATTGTCATTTCAGTTTGATTAACTTTACAGGTTTAGACGTGGTAGCGCGGCTATGCTCTGGTTCTTATGACACAATAGGTATTTTCCAAACCAATCACAGCCGTTCCCTGCCCCTAAACATTCTATAAGAACACTGTTGCCATGGAGACTGTTTTGATATGGTCACGCGCACACACTCCTGTCAAACGGTCCAGACGGCGAAAAAAGCTTTTTTTTTTTTTTTTGGGCATTTTCAAGCTTTATTAGATAGTACAGAGTTGGGGTGGGGGGACAGGGGGGGGAGGGGGAGGGGGGGGGGGGAGAGGGGGGGGGGGATGGCCTGCGGTGGGGGTCCACGGGTCGGATTTGAACCCGCGACCACTGCAACGAAGGCCGGAGCCGATATGGCACGCGCTCTATCCACTACACCACCGGAGCGCCCCAGCTTATCTTTTTTTTAAACTATAATATTTATGAACATTTATTTCAGGTATTTGCTAAAGCTTATTGAGACACCGAACTTTGATCCATTATATATAGATTTTTGCTATTTTTAGACCAGGTTTACAGAGCCTTTAAAATGAAAGACACAGACAAACAGACGGATGTAGAGAGTGATGCATTGTGGGCCAGACAGACAGCTGGACGGAGATAGTGATAGAGAGGAGATGTGTACTGAAACATAAACAGTTTCTCGCCGGCCCTGTGTTTCTCTCAGACAACATCTTTACACGCTTAAAGAATAAAATCAAAGTGACGCCCGCTGTCATTTAGTACAAGCCGACATAAAGACAGACAGACGGACGGACAGACAGACAGACAGACAGACAGACAGACAGACAGACAGACAGACAGACAGACAGAGCAGACAGAGCAGATAAACTGTGCGACAGATGCTTTGCTGACTCAAGCGTGACTCAGGTACAGATGGCGGTGCAAGTCAAGTTAAAGGTGGAGTCAGCGATTCTAGAGAACGCTTGTTGTCAAAATCACTTTTTTGCCAAAATCAGTGAATATCTCCTCACGATACGCAACCTGTCTGTACTGTGTGTGTGTGTGTGTGTGTGTTGAAAAAAAATGTATACAGAATTATGCTGGCTACGATGGGCCCCCTTTGTTTACATACCAGTTTACAGAGCCTAGGCTGCGTATTACTTTTTTCTCTACAGCACACACACACGGTACAGACAGGTAGCAGATTGTGAGGAGATATTTATAAGCATTCTCCAGAATAGCTGACTACACCTTTAAATCTCGAATCATTGTTTCAAGCACTAAATAAACCCTCTAAGCCACTACAGTGTATTACTCAGTGAGCAATAAACGTATATCTGACACCATTTATTTTTATGTATTTTGGCTTGAATCTTGTTCTATTTCTTACTTCTCTGGCAACCGGCCGGTTCAGACAGATCAATGGTTATAATCAACTCTCACAGCCTGTTCCCCGAAGGCAGGATATATAAAAGAGGTTGCCAGGTTTCCCTCTCTCTCCCCCATTTCAACTCTGTGCTGGATACTATCAACTAAAGTCGAAAAAACACCCCCAAAATAAAAGAAATATATCACATTGATTTTTCTCCTGACATCACTGGTTCAAACCACACACAGTTTGCGAATCCAAACACACAGACATGATACACACGTTTGTGTGTGTGTGTGTGTGTGTGTGTGTGTGTGTGCCATTTCCTGACCTATAAATGTCGTTACAATGTCGGATAGTTGTGTCAAATTAGGGGATCAAAAAGAATACCACAGTGTGCAAGGGGGAAGGGCAAAGCTACGCAACCCCTTTAAGAGAGAAAAATGGAAGAAAGACGGCGAGATGTACAGTTTTCCGAATATCTACAGAGGTCACTGTAAGGTAAATCGTGTCTAGCTGTTGCTCTATAGGAGTCCAACATCGAAAACAAATACCTGAAAATGAATATAATATGTCGTCTTTGAGGAGGATTTCGACAAGACAAATAAGGCAAAACTTGATCTAAAAAAATAAGCTCTGAAAATGGAATGTAGTAAGGGAGTGCTTCTGGAGTACAGTAAAACGCTGTTAGAAAAATGATAAAACTATCAGTGTTAAACAAGCACTAGGGGCGCCCTTAGCTCAGTTGGTAGGGCTACCCCCCCCATGGGCCTCGGCCAGCAGCGGACCCGGGTTCGATTCCAGCCCGCGGTCGTACTCTGCATGTCACTCCCCTCTCTGCCCCATTTCAACTCTGTCTCTACACTATCAATAAAAAGCATAAAAAATGCCCAAAAAAAAAAAAAAAAAAAAAAAAAAAGCAAGCACTAGAGTGAACTGTTTTAGCTTATAGGATAAACAAAGTCCTGTTCTGACTTCCTGGTACATCAGATAGTTTACTTAGCGCTTACATAACTAGTAGATATCATGAGACAGTGATATGGAGGTGAGAAGGGGGGTTTGCAGAATGTTAAATCATGTTAAAAGTGTCTCCAAAGAACGCAGGAAAGAAAGAGGGGACAGAGAGAGACAGAGAGCGAGAGAGAAGAGAGAGAGAGAGAGAGAGAGCGAGAGAGAGAGAGGAGAGCGAGAGAGAGAGTTGAAGGGGAAGACAGTTAAAAGGAAGGTTGAAAGCACATTAGAGAAGTCATAGAGCAGCTCAACTTAAAGCTATTGTGCGTAACTTCTGTTGATGTTGAATTGTTTTGAGTAAAAACAACAACACTGTCTGCGAAATCTACATGACGTAAGCTTTCGGCGATCACGCATGGGTTTTATTCCTCCTGCTGTACATCCAGTTTTTTTTCTTAGCAGTAGAATCAACAACTGAAACATTTCTTGGGATTTTTCTGAGCTCTTGTGCCAGTGTCGGGAGGGGGGGGGCGGGACACACACACACCAGTTTGTAAACGCTGCCATACTGAGAAATACAGAGAGATTTTTGTGGAGCTGATAGGGCTTAATCAACTTTGTGTCAACTCGTTTGGCGATGGCTTGAATGTAACGGTTCATTAATTTTCATGAAAAAGTTACGCACTATAGCTTTAACAGGAAGGGGTAAGTACTTACATAACTAGTATAGAACATTCCATTCTGCATCGGGACGCAAGGAGGAAAAAAGGAGGGAGAAAAGACAAAGAGAAGGACACAAACGGAGAGAGAGAGAGAGAGAGAGAGAGAGAGAGAGAGAGAGAGAGAGAGAGACACACAGCACAGCAGGGGGTCAGGGATGACACGATCCAAGAAAATGAAATGATGATGAAAAGAGGGGAGCAAATAAAGGTGTGACAGAGAAAGAGCAAGAGAAGTTGAAGAGTGATAGAAAGGTGGATTTAAAAAAGGAAAGAGAGAATTTGTGAGAAAGTAGAAGAACAGGGGAGACAAAGAAAGGCAAATGCGTGGAAAAATATGTAAGAAAAGTTGGTCGAAGGTGTTAAAAAAAGACAAAAATTAAAGTGAGATTGGTATGAAATAGAGAAATGAATGTTAGAAAGTAGGCAATGATTTAAGACACAGGGTAACGAGTAAAGGAAGAGAAAAATTGGGATTTGGGGTCAAAATACGGACGGGCAGATGTCAAAGGGCCATGTAGCGAATAACAGGACGAGATGACGAGGCAGAAACAGAGTTAAAGGAAGGAAGAAGAGTGGATGACAGTGCATAAAAAATGGGAGATTGAGAGTGAGGGTGTGTGTGTTTGTGTGTGTGTGTGTGTGTGTGTGTGTGTGTGTGAGAGAGAGGGGGGGGGGAGAGGAAGAGAGAGAGTAAAAAAAGAAAGATATTTGGAAAGGGGAGCGAGAGAGAGAGGGGAAGTGGTGGGTTAGTGACAGCTTGTCCTCGTCAGCCAGAAACTGCTCCAGAGATCAGGAGGACAATCAGGAGCTGCCAAGATCAGCACGCGCACACACACACACACACACACACACACACACACACACACACACACACACACACACACACACACACACAGCATGCAGATTGAGAGACACACACACACACACAAAGACAGCATGCGCACACACACAAACAGAGACAAACGCACACACACACACACACACCACCGACAGCATGCACAGGCAGCTATATTCTGCACCAAGTCAATACGCGACACAACGGAGAACAAAACATTCACATGCACACAGACAGAATGCAGCATCGGCACGGCAACACGTTTGTATCCGCTGTTCTATGAGCGACGTGTCTGAAAGATTCATGAAACTAAAAGTTAAGATAACATTTTAAAATATGTCTGTGCAGCTTCAGAAAACTGATTTATTCGCTGCTAAAGGAACGACTTGACATTTGGGGAAAATGTCATTTAAAATGGAAAAGTTCTGGTTTTTCATATGTATGACCAATGCTCGAAGATCTAAACTGTAATTTAAAGGCATTTTTGTTGTACCTCCAATTTGCCTGCTGAAGATCTGGTGAAATTGCAGGGAGCTGTAATGTGATTAAAGCCAGACGATTGCTGGAATAGAAGGGCCATGCTTTAAACTGATCAAGTGTACCATGTTATTACTAGTACATTGACTCATTCTGGCTCCAAGAATGTGTGTAAGTGTGCGTATACTAATAATAATAATAATGATGACTTTATTCAGGACACAATGGATGGTCCATCGTACATTATAAAACGGGTGGCTTAAATCAAGCGATCTGATTGGTTCCTAACTGTTGTATAATGGGCGTATACAAATGCTATGACGTCCAATCAGTTTGCAGAGTTCCATATACAAAAATACATGCATGTTCAGTGTGTGTGTTGCGTACCACGTGTTGTACAGGCATGGGCTGCGTTGCCATGGGCGCGGGGCCCCACTGTGTGGTGGTCATGGTCTTATTCTGCCAGTTCTGCCCCCCCGTCAGCTTCTTCTCCCCGGGCTGCTGGGTCCAATGCATGTCTGGCCTGGAGGAGACATTACATTACATTACTGGAACAGCCTACAACATCAAATTAAAATAATAATAACTGTTAACCAATTTAAACGTATTGTTTTGAATCAGCCCCACTCCACTTGTAACTGTTTTAATCAGGCTATTGCTCTGCTTCATCCAATTGATCTGAATGTTTTAATTGTTGTTGTCTCTTTGTCAGCTTGTTGTGCATTCTCATTGTATATTGTGTATCTGTAATTAACTCGACGTCATTGTAAAAGAGGGTCCTCCACTCCTCCATTGATCTTTCAAGGTTAAATAAAGGAAAATTAAATTATATTACATTACATGTCATTTAGCAGACGCTTTTATCCAAAGCGACTTACAACTGGAGCACACATTCACACACCGATAGCAGCAGCAGCTACCACGCAGGGTGCAAGCTAACTACCGGGAGCAGTTTAGGGTTCAGTGTCTCTTTGCCCAGGGATACTTCTTGGACATGTAGCGGGGAGACGGGGGATCGAACCACCGACCCTGCGGTTTCAGGTCGACCACCCTTGGTTTGTTTATTTTCGGTTATGAGAATACACTATACAATATGTTCACTTCTCGACAGACCCAGTTACATAGCGCACCTCTAAGGCACTTTCTCAAAACTCCACAAAAGAATCATGTTTTGGAAGATAGAAGAAGCAGTAAAATTGTTCCTTTTAGTTGAAGACATTTTTTTTTATTTTATTATATTGACTGTGGGGCACATCATGAATTTTAAAATCAAACAACATTGCAAGTCGAGCAGACCCATGAATTTTTAGGCTAATGTACTACAGTCGTTATGGCTTTTAAAAGCTCTACAAAAGCACTTTCTCACAAACCTTAGAAGCTTAATTTAAAAGCCAGGGGAATACTTTTAACGATAAATTAGATTTTTGGCTTTTAGTCGACAAAGCTTTAATGTATGTTGGCAGACTGAAGGTAGGGAATGCTGGCCAACAGTAGGGGGATAAGTATAAAGGAGAGAGAGGTGTATTTGTGTTGGATAAATCTTCAGGCCGTGAGGAGTGAGTGAGTGAGTGAGTGAGTGAGTGAGTGAGTGAGTGAGTGAGTGAGTGAGTGAGTGAGTGAGTGAGTGAGTGAGTGAGTGAGTGAGTGAGTGAGTGAGTGAGTGAGTGAGTGATGGAGAGTGAGAGAGCGAGAGAGTGAGAGACTCAGGACACTTACTTCTTGACTGTTTGGGTCCCGCCGAACTGCAGATCTGAGGAGGGAAGAAAACAGGAGACATTGTTTGTTAATTGTTGTACAGTACATGGCAACTTTACCAAACAACTTCCAAAACAGGTTAGCAACGTTTCAAATACAATAGCGGGTTGTTTCAGGTTGTTTTAGCACGAGGTGCTTTAGTATAGTGTGTAACGTGTGAATGTCGATAGTTAGCCTGCTGCTATCGGTGTCTGAATGTGTGTGTGAATGGTAATGTGGGAAAGGAAAAACAGGTCTCCCTTGCAAAAGAGTCTTCGGTCTCAATGGGATTCACCTGTATAAATAAAGGTTAGGAAAAAAAAAAAAAAAAAAGGTTAGAAAGATATCCAGAGACACTCACTGCCCACGAGGTTGGCCAGAGAGGAGTCCAGGTCGTGGGCTAGCAGCTTGGCCCCGTGGGCGTGGGGGTGGGGGTGGTGGTGGTGTAGAGCCATCTGGGGAGGGGGCGCGCTGTGTGAGGGGACAGTGGGCTTCAACAGGTCACCCAGAGCATCAAAACCTACAGGAGAAATCAACTCATAAATGTAAACGCCTGGAGAAATAAAGACACAATGTGGGGTTTTAAATGACAGGGTGGAAAGCAGGGTATACAGGCAGATATGATGCAGGTAGAGAGGTTAGTTCACTGTTAGTCACAGACATAGAGAATAGAAATTAAACCTGCAGTGTGTAGAATTGTGGGTTTTATTTCCTAGCAGATTTTGTAGAAAGTAATTATAATATCCATAAATACATTTAATTTAGTGCATAATAGCTGAACATTTATTTTTAAATTATTATTTTTTTCCTTAGAAAGGGTCTCATATATGTCCATATTTCTGCATATTTTGGACCAAGGCCTAGTGCCACCATCTTGAAAGTGGAATGTCATCAGGTTGGAATGTCATCAGGTGCACTGTTTAAAATGTAGAATTGTTCTTGTCCTTGAAGGCCACTGTAGCTTCTGTTATTATTCGAAAGGGTTGGGGTTACCCAGGGAGCGTTGCATTCTAGAACTTTGTAGAACTTTCTTGATGATGTCATATTACACACTGCACCTTTAAGTAGAAATGTGTCAGATTGTCATCATGAATCAATAAATACAATTATTTTGAGGAACCTGAAACCAAACATGAGACTAGAATAGGTTTGTGAAACCAAACTGTGGGCCCTGCTGCTGTAAACAACAACAGTGAAACAGTAACTTTTCAGGAAGCTTTCTAACTTCAAACAGTGTTCCAGGGATCACATTTCCCTGTGAGGAAAGTTTTGTGTATTCAGTTATGAGAATATACCTTAGAAAATGTTTCACTTCTCTGACTCACCCAAAGTTACACACTGCACCTTTAAAGATCATAAAGAATTCTGAGTGGTGGATCTGCAGCGTAGCAACAGTAGTCATGATCAGTCTGTTTGAAGGCACGGAGCCTAATGAGAGCAGAATCAACTTTCTGCCTCATTTTCCGTTTTACATATTGTGTGTGCGTGTGTGTGTGTGTGATTCGACTTTGTTAATGAAGCAGCGCGGCACGGTTTTTGATCTGAGAGTATTGCTGAGCTGTGCAACCCCTTAATGTGGACCTGCTATCTCTCCACTAGCTTGGCTGTTAAATGAATGATTTCTGGCATATTTCTACCATTTACCTAAACGACCTATAGATTCCCGTTTAAAGCAGCTACGAGGAACTTTTAAATATTTCTGAAACAGTCTCATTTTCCCCTCTGATGATCGTACATTGCATGTAACAGCAAACGAGACCATCAGTGCAAAGAATGCTACTTTAATATAGTTTTTCTTAATGCCTTTTTCTCATGGGTATACGCCCACCCAGGAGCAGTGTTGGGAACGTTACTTTAAAAAGTAATTAGTTATAGTTACTCACTACTTGTTCCAAACAGTAACTGAGTTAGTAACTGAATTATTTTATAATAGAAGTAACTAGTTACCACGGAAAGTAACTGTTTGCTTTAGCCTACTGTAAAAAAAAAAGTTGCTGTATTTCAACAAATTTGGATTTTTCGGAGCAGTTTTCACAAGTCAGTTGAAATGAGTAGAACACACAGGTAGGACTAGGCTACTTGTAGGCTACATAACCTTCAATATTTATTGCACATCAACAGACAGCAAGAGGTTTATCCTGCACTTCAAGTAGGCCTAGCCTATTGTGTTCTCAACAAAAGTAGTAGAGGAAACTGCTGAATGTACCGTGCTGATCTGCTATCACTGGATTCACTTCAGGTGGGCTAAAACACCACTTAAGGCCAAAAACGTCAGACTATGAAGCATGAGACGATGAGAGGAGGAGTAAGGATTTATCCTATGTTTATTTCCTTCTTTAACATGCACAGCAGCATACAGATCCCAGGAAAATAACAGTAGCAATATTCGGCTCATGATGACACGCTAAACAGCTGTTGCAACCGGCGAATCGCGGCTGTTTAATGTTTAACGTGCATAAATTATGATTTATAGAGATCGGGAAACTCCATGCACTTACTCAAGGGGCGATGCAAACAAACTCAGGGAGAGCACGTTTCAACCGTGGATTGATAGGTGGTTACTGCGGCAACGCGCACGCTCACACAACAGAGAGAGAAAGAAAAATAAACTTCACCAAACAGGCGCTCCGGCAGACTGACGTGACGGCGCTAACTGACAGTTATGATGTCATCCACACTGAATAAAACACATCTTAAAACAGTATAAGAAATAACAATCGCTTATCTTGTTGTTAACCCACCGGTCTCCTCACTAGCAGTTTGTGTAGTATGGAGCCAGGGGTGCGCTCGGATTACACAGTTTATTCAATCAATTCACAGTAACGCACCGCATTTAACGTTCAGTAACGATAACGGCGTTGTAACGACGGAAAAAGTAATTAGTTAGATTACGCCGTTACTGAAAAAAGAACGGCGTTATTCCCAACACTGCCCAGGAACAACAGCTGGCGTAGTAAAAACACTACCGCTTTTGTCCAAAAGGGGGCGCAAGAATGAACACGAAGTGAAAGTTCCTCGTAGCACCTTTAAAGTAGATATAGTCTCTCCTTCTCTCTTTACTGTCACCCAGCAGCTTCATTCTATCAGCGAGACGATGATCCCTGAGTCAGTAGCTCGCAGCTCTTGTTCCAGAGGATTGATTTATCTGTTCCCAGCAATCGTGTGTGTAGTCTGTGTGTGTGTGTGTGTGTGTGTGTGTGTGTGTGTGTGTGTGTGTGTGTGTGTGTGTGTGTGTGTGTGTGTGTGTGTGTGTGTGTGTGTGTGTGGGGATGTGTCAGAGTAATTTCCTGTGTTCATGTGTGTGTTAACAACTTCCCATGTCAGCACTCACTCAGCTAATGGCTCAGTATTGGACTGCTGGTAGAAACCTAGAGGTGCAACTGACTGACTGACTGACTGACTGACTGACTGAGTGTGTGTGTGTGTGTGTGTGTGTGTGTGTGTGTGTGTGTGTGTGTGTGTGTGTGTGTGTGTGTGTGTGTGTGTGTGTGTGTGTGTGTGTGTGAGATGTGTGTGTATTTCGTGGATGAAGTGACCAACATGACAAGTAGTGTAATAGTAAAGGAAAACTGAAGTTGAAAATGAAATTGAGACTAGAAATAAACGGTAGATTTATTTTTACATCATTCTATGTTTACCTTTAAATGTGTATATTTTATTTATTCATTAATCTATTTAAGTAAAACATCAAAACAGCAGCTAGGCAACAATATACAAAGGCAGTAAAGAAACGAACCGAGAGAGATGTGAACGCAAGACAAATGTTGCTCAACTACAGTGTCTCTAGAGAAAATGTTGCTGAGTGTGTGTGTGTGTGTGTGTGTGTGTGTGTGTGTGTGTGTGTGTGTGTGAGTGTGAGTGTGTGTGTGTGTGTGTGTCTGTCTCTCTCTCTCTCTCTCTCTATGGGAGGAGAAATGGAAGAAAAGAAAGAGCAGGCCGCTGATAATGGGAAAAAAAGAGGGAGGAATAATATTTGGCCAGGAAGCCGTGTGTGTGTGTCGGTCTGACAGCCCTGCTGACACAAGACATTCACAGAACACTTTTCCTGCTAGCCTAGCAGAAGAGAGAGAAAGAGGGGAGAGCATACAGAGCAGAAGAGAGAGAAAGAGGGGAGGGCACACGGAGCAGAAAGAGAGAGAAAGAGGAGGGGCACACGGAGCAGAAAGAGAGAGAAAGAGGAGGGGCACACGGAGCAGAAAGAGAGAGAAAGAGAGCTTCAAGACATGAAGAAAAGTGGAAAAGACAATGAGGTTAAGAATCCCTAGGCCGTGGCGCTCCGGTGGTGTAGTGGAAAGAGCGCGTACCATATTGGCTCCGGCCTACGTTGCAGTGGTCGCGGGTTCAAATCTGACCCGTGGACCTTTACTGCAGGTCATCCCCCCTCTCTCTCTCTCGCTCTGTCTCCCCATTTCAACTCTGTACTGTCAAATAAAGCTTGAAAATGCCAAAAAAAATAAATAAATAAAATCCCTAGGCTGCGTTCCAATCCCCTATACTTTCCGCTATTTAGTATGCTAGAAAAGGGTTTAAAATGTCCCAATACGTGTGTGTGTGTCAGATGCAGTATGCTTAAAAACACCCGGATTTCCTACTACATCCGGTCGTGTTTTTAAGTGTTGAAATAAGCATGCTTTTTATGGCGATTCTGACCCATAATCCAGTGCGCACCTGAAGTGACGTCACATCGACGGAACCTCCGTATGAAAACAACCGGGGATGCGACGGATATATAAGCAAGAGGCACGATCAAGGCGCAATGTTATGATGGAATAAAAGGTAAAAGAACGTCCTAATTGTATGCTGCCTACTGCAAGCTAATACACACTACATACTACACTACATACTACATAATGTAGCCAGCCAGTATATCAAGCTAATGCTAGTGTGTTGAACAGCTATCTTCAGCTGAATTTTTAAGGGTCTTGTTCCAGGCTTGATCGTTTTAAAATGGCAACCCGTTGAAGGCAGTCTTTAATATGAAAGTGAAGCCTACATACATATACAGCTCTGGAAAATAATTAAGAGACCACTCCAAATGTTCAGTGTCTCTCGTTTTACTATTTATAGGCATTTGTTTGAGTAGAATGAACATTTTGGTTTTATACCATAAACTACTGACAACATTTTTCTACCAAATTCCAATACATTTTTTTGTCATTAAGAGCATTTTCAATAAGTTATGTTGAGATGAAGATTGAAGAAAAATCCAGGCTGGTCTCTTAATTTTTTTCCGGAGCTTTATAAGGCTATAAAGACACCATGGATATAATGAATCGGCATTGTTCTGGCATTGCAATGGAGAGCAACGTATTAAATTCTAACACAATCTTTTTGAATACTTCTACTTCTTCTGCGCCCTATTAGATGTTGTAATTGAGAGATACATTTGTGGCTGTGCTCCTAATAACAGAGAGATGTGCATTCACTCTGTTCCCGGGGGAATTTAACCTTGTGCTGCAGCAGCTTTTATGTAAATGGAAAAACATTTGATTTCAGAGGAGTTGAGTCGTGCCGTGAAAATGTGGCTAGTTCAGAGCGAGCGAGCGAGAGAGAGTGAGAGAGAGTGAGAGAGAGAGAGAGAGAGAGAGAGTGAGTGAGTGAGTGAGTGATTCTTCAATCAGACACAGTTTGGTTTGATTTCTTAAACCCTGGATGAATTTCACTTTCATATGTTAACAAATGAATACTGATGAGGGCAGATACACAAAAAAAAGGCTGGTAGGAGGTCCTACAGGAAAGAAGGGCCGACCAGTAACCATGAGGTCTCTGGTTCCTCCTCCCAGTAACCATGAGGTCTCTGGTTCCTCCTCCCAGTAACCATGAGGTCTCTGGTTCCTCCTCCCAGTAACCATGAGGTCTCTGGTTGGATCCCCGGCACCGGACAGGAGGGTGTTAGTAGTAAAACTAGAACTTGTTTTGTCTGAAAACCAATAAAAACTATTGAAAGCATTTCTCTTTTTTTTTCCTCTCCCATGGCACTAAAACTCTTCTGTACTTTATTATGTAGTGTAGTAAAAATAAAGAGTATGTGATTTGGAACGCAGGGTAAATATCATGACTGGATGTGGTAGACTTTTTCTACCATATACCAAATAACAGGGAAGTATGGGGATTGGAGCCCAGCCCATATGCCTACAACTCTTAGCACCATCAAAAGCAGGAATTCGCTTAAGATATCTGTTTGAAAAGCAGACAAAAGAATTCAGATAACGAATAAAGAATTTGCAGATGAAAGAGAAAGAGAGCTGGGAGGGGGAGAGAGAGAGAAAGAAAGAAAGAAAGAGAGAGAGAGAGAGAGAGAGAAAGAGAGAGAGAGAGAGAGAGAGAGAGAGAGAGAGAGAAGATGAGCAGATGGAAAGGAGTTGCCTGGGTGATTCTCGCCTTGTGAAGTTTGATGGGGAGACAATGAGAGATAGAGAGAGAGGGAGGGAGAAGGAGGGAGGGAAGGAGGGATGGAGGGATGGAGGGAGGGAGGGAGAGCGAGAGAGATATAGAGAGAGTGTGAGAGAGAGAGAGGGAGGGGGATAGTGAGAGAAAATGTATGAAAAACAACAAACAAAGCGGACGAGTACAGGCAGACAGATGGGAGCGAGCAAAATGACAGTCGATGTGTGAAGAGAAACAGACAAACAGGCAGGTACATAGACAAACATTGCATGTGCACACACACAGAAGGAAACTGAGACATATAGTACAGTAGACACACACATTCTTGTACTCTTCTCTTTGTGAGGACCCTCATTGAAATAATGTATTCCCTAACACCTTACCATAACCCTAACCATCAAAACTACATGCCTAACCTAATTCAAACCTCTACATTAAAAGAAAGTCTTTGCCCTTTGAAAAAGTAAGGACCAGGCAAAACACACACACACACACACACTATTTTTTGTGTGAGATGCTGCCAGTTTCCCCAGATGGTGTTAGTGCTACTTGTAGTGGCAGCTTTGGCCCGGGACTATTAATAGAGAGAAGTTAGTCTGTCCAAAGGAACCAGCCTCCAAATGTTACTACTGAGCAGAGGAGAGACAGACAGTTAAACGGGCAGGAAGAAATATAGTTTTAAAGATATATTTTTTGGCATTTTTATGCTTTTTTTTATGAGTTGAAATGGGGCAGAGAGGGGAGTGACATGCAGAGAACGACCGCGGGCTGGAATCAAACCCGGGTCCGCTGCTGGCCGAGGCCCATGGGGGGGGACGGCCTACTAACTGAGCTAAGGGCGCCCCAGAAATATAGTTTTAGTGAGACATTTGTCTATTTTTGCCAACCAAAGCATGACACATGTTGTTTTTAAAATCGTGCAGGAAATTATTTTTTTTTAAAGGCCTGAACATAGAACATAGAACATAGAACATAGTACATAGTATGAACATAGTATTTTTTGAACTACCAGTAATAAAAAAAAATAAAAAAAATCTTGTTTATCTTTATAATTCTGTATCCTTGTCCATTCTGTATATTGTCTCTCAGTTGTAGTATAGCATTATGACGAAGGCTATTTGTATGTTACGTATTTTCTAATTGTTTAAAAAAATAGCTTTTAAAACAGTGTCAGTAACGTGAATTCCAACTGTGTATAAATTACTTTACACACCTGTAAAAGTCCCACTATCTCGCTTCCTCTGAGCCCTTCCAAAAGCCCCAAACTTATCTCTTCCCTTTTACGATGCTAACTGTCTTTGGATGACCTCTGTAGGTAGTTTCTTTTTAACTGCCGGGCTTTCTCCAGGTAGCTGTCGATAACTCAACGGAATGATACGCTTTTCAGGAGCTGCCCCGGGCCGCCACAGGGTTTAGAAAGAGCACAGATTGATTGTGACAGTCGCCGAGAGGTTGAAAGAAAAGTAAGTCAATAAGGAGAGTCGTGTGCCAAAGACTCAGGACCCTGCGAGAGCCTTAAGAGCCATCAGTCTAGAGTGGTTACCCATAACAACAAAAGCAGATGAGGATTCCTAAACACTGCCTGCGTTCCAATCCCCATACTTCCCTACTATTTAGTATGCCAGAAAACGATTTAGGATGTCCCAATACATGCACGTCAATTGTAGTATGCTGAAAATACATAAGTGCCCCACTAACTCCAATATCATTTTGGAGTATTCATCTTTATTCTTCACAGTTCTCGGCATAATGAAAAAAAATCTTCCTTATCTGATTTTTTTTTCTCTCTCTCTCTCCGGTGGCCGTAATACACTTCTGTACTTTAGTATGTAGTGTAGTATGTAGTGTAGTAAAAAGAAAGAGTATGTGATTTGGAACGCAGGGTTGGTCTGTCTGTCTAGTCCAGTTAAAGGGGGGGTGGGGGGGGATCAGTAATTCTGGAGAACGCTTGTTGTCAAAATCAGTGAATATCTCCTCACGATCCGCTACCTGTCCGTACTGTGTGCGCTCTGAAAAAAAAGCTAAGTGTTATTACACAGCCTAGGCTCTGTAAACTTTTGTATTAACACTGGATTTCTTTTCAGCGCACACACACACACACACACACACAGTACAGACAGGTAGCGGATCGTGAGGAGATATTCACTGATTTTGATTAAAAAAGTGATTTTGACAACAAGCGTTCTCCAGAATCGCTGACTCCACCACTAAGGCCTTCAGATGGTATTTGTCTCCTCGGATCAGAAGATGTTGGATGCAAATTAAACGATGCCTGCCAACAAAAATTACGGGAAATAACTGGCAACTGCTTTTTCCATTTTCAGAATTATTTTATGACAGATGATACCGACTAACAATTGATCTTCTGTAGTTTTCATCATCTGGAAAAGGTGCGTGTGTGTGTGTGTGTGTGTGTGTGCGTGTGTGTGTGTGTGTGTGCGTGTGTGTGTGCGCGCGCGTGTGTGTGTGTGTGTGTGTGTGTGCGTGTGTGTTTTAAATTGCTCATATAGTTGCTGAGTTTGCAGAGCTGTGTAGGAAGCCAAGAAGAAGAACTGAGTGAGGAAAATCAGGGCTGAGATCAGTTCACTTCGGTTTGATCAAGTAAAGCACAAGAAAGAGACCAATTTTTTCTCAAACACTTTCTTTCTACAATTATCTCTGGACGGATATTAACAACCGTTGTGGTTGCTTCACAGAAGAGTGAAGGATGTTGCTCTATGTCTTTTCCTTCCCACCAACCCTAACCCTTTTCTTGCTAGTTTAAGTTTCGCAATTTCAACCTTTTTCTCAACATTTTTGATTATTTTGCATAAATATTTTTTTGCATTATCAGAAAAAAACTTCCGCTACCCATTTTCTTTCCACTGCTGGCCCCGATACTCTACCATAGATCCCCCTCATATCTGGGCTGTGAACACTACCCCCCGATACTCTACCATAGATCCCCCTCATATCTGGGCTGTGAACACTACCCCCCGATACTCTACCATTAGTCTCGCAAAGCCAGACCAAACTACAGCAAGTAGTATGGTCTGGAAGCACTCCGTTTAGAGCCGTCTATTCGGGGGGAAACTGGGCTGGCCTGTTTTTATTTATTTAAACCAATCACAATCATCTACGGCGGGGCTAACCCCGGGAAGCAGCCAATGGAGGCGTAGCGTTGTTTGTCGACGCCAGCGCTTAATAGACGCTGGCGGGAGTGGTCAAGCCAGACTACTCTACCATAGATCCCCCTCATATCTTGGCTGTGAACATATTTGGTAAAGTTAGGGTTACTGTCATTGTCTATGTGTCTGCCCTCCCACTAACCCTAACCCTTTTCTTGCTAGTTTAATTCTGGACATTTAAACTTTTTTTCTAAAATTTTGAGTATTTTCTCGATTTTTTTTTATTTATTTATTATTTTTTTTACATATTGACATAATTTCTTTCCACTCCTGGCCCTAATATTCTACCAAAAAAACTCCCTCATATCTGGGTTGTGAACCTCTTTCGTAAAGTTAGGGTTACTGTCATTCCAGTATCAGAGAAGTCAGAAAACAAGCCATATATTAAAAGAGCTGAAGAAAAAAAAAAAATTCTCCAAAGCACCACACACCCAGCCAGCCAGCCAGCCAGCCAGCCAGCCAGCAATACCAACGCCCACACTTTGCCACACCAGGTCAGTTATAGGGTTAGTTAGTTAAAACGCTGCACGCTTGTTTGTATTGCCAGCAAAAAAAAAGCCGAAAAAGGTTTTAGTTTTAGTGATTTGCAGTCCGACAGTCAGACGGAGCGAGACAGAGGGGTTTTACCGGCTGCAGGCTGTGTGCCGTTGGTGTGACCGGGCTCTGCGGTCTTATTCCCAAACACAGCATCGAAATCTACTGTCATGGTGCCCGGAGCTGTCTGCTGCTGGCTCTCCAACCCTGAGAAATGCAGTTACATGTTTATGTATTTATTTATATAGATAGAGAGAGAGAGAGTTAAAGGAATACTTCACCCATTCGGAACCGGCGTTCTATCATTATAAAATCGCTATTATAATATAATGAATGAGGTTTTTCTTTCCTCAGTCTTCCCTTGGCCCAGCTGTCCTGTTAATCCTGTCCCTATATTTAACTATGTGTGATAACACACATTGGAAAATGTAGGGTTAGACAGTGAGACCATATAACAATCTTTCTGCCTTTTCTCAGGCTAGGATGAATTTCTAAAATGTATGGTAAATTAAAATTTATTTGAGCATACTTTCTAGAAATATACGTATCTCTACTTCATTGTGCCTTGGTATTGGACTAGCTTAATCATAAAAAAAATATAGATATATATATACACACACATCATGCATTGATTTAGCTTTCTGTCCTCAGGATTCCACCACCTCCCACTGAACTAATCGCATTAGATTAGGAGCGTGGACGTTACAGTCTCCAGCGTAACGGCCATTGTTGTTGCTTACTAACTTGGTGTTTTCTGTTTCTAGCTGAGGGGATTGAGAAGCATTCAGAGGAGCGCTAAGCCGTTCACGGGGGAAATCCAGCGATGCACCTTTTGTTTTGTGTTTTTTTTTTTTTTTTTTTTGTTTTTTGTTGCCTCCACATCCGTGTTGGGGATTATAGGATGAATCCTTGAGAGAGCTATTGTCTTTATGGAGTCCACGGATCAAGAATACGCCAAGAATTCTAAAGACATTAGACCACAGTGTCTATTAATAAACGATATGAGTGTCACGATTAACCTTTGAGGGAATACCCCAGTGGTTCATAGAGAGGATAAACAATTCATCAAATATGGCGGATAGTAAAAGGTTTGCTACATTAGTTTGTTTCTAAAATTTCTTTTGTATTATTGCTCTATTGTTTTGGCATTGTTAAAAGGTGCTCCGATGGACTTTTCAGTTTGTGTTGATTCTTGCGCCCCCTTTGGACAAAAGCGGTAGTGTTTTTACTACGCCAGCTGTTGAGTAGGAAAAGTATCCTATCGATCCAGTTGGTACTCATCCGGGCATTTCTCGTCTACGCAAACTCGCATACACAACCGTCACATACTCAAATTGACGTCAAAATGAGTATGAGTAGGACGTGAGTATGGCTTTTCGAAGACACAGCCCATCCCTGCTTCCAGACTCATCTTTGAGCTGTCAGGCTAGCTTGATTCACAGCTGAAATGTCAACTAGAAATACAAAGGGGGCGGGGCGCTCCGATGACGTAGTGGATAGAGCGCGTACCATATTGGCTCCAGCCTTCGTTGCAGTGGTCACGGGTTCAAATCCGACCCGTGTACCTTCACTGCATGTCAAATCCCCCCCCCCCCTCTCTCTCTGTCTCCCCATTTCAACTCTGTACTATCCAATAAAGCTTGAAAATGCCCCCCCCCCCCGCCCCAAGAAAATGATAGAAATAGAAGGGGGGAGTAAACTGTACAGAAAAAGCCAATATGTCGAGAGTCAAAGTTGTTGCTCAGCATTTCTGCCACACGGCAACACACACACACACGCTGCAAACTGACACTAACGAGAAAACAAGGAGATGGGGTTTGAAATCTCAGCTGACGTTTACCGTGATGGGAACTGGGTTTTTATTGAGCTGCGAAACCGAGCCAACACACACATCATGGCTGTACGGGATTTATTATTACAAAGTACTGTGTTTACAATGAAGAAAACACCTGCAGCAAAATGCTATTTTTTTTAAGCTGTGTTTCTCTCTACACAAAACAGACAGAGAGAGAGT
>OX442371.1:3226988-3239488 GCA_949357725.1 Hyperoplus immaculatus
ACCGGTGGGTTAACAACAAGATAAGCGATTGTTATTTCTTATAGTGTTTTAAGATGTGTTTTATTCAGTGTGGATGACATCATAACTGTCAGTTAGCGCCGTCACGTCAGTCAGCCGGAGCGCCTGTTTGGTGAAGTTTCTTTTTCTTTCTCTCTCTGTTGTGTGAGCGTGCGCGTTGCCGCAGTAACCACCTATCAATCATGCATCGCCCTTGTGAGTAAGTGCATGGAGTTTCCCGATCTCTATAAATTATAATTTATGCACGTTAAACATTAAACAGCCGCGATTCGCCGGTTGCAACAGCTGTTTAGCGTGTCATCATGAGCCGAATATTGCTACTGTTATTTTCCTGGGATCTGTATGCTGCTGTGCATCGTCTCATGCTTCATAGTCTGACGTTTTTGGCCTTAAGTGGTGTTTTAGCCCACCTGAAGTGAATCCAGTGATAGCAGATCAGCACGGTACATTCAACAGTTTCCTCTACTACTTTTGTTGAGAACAAAATAGGCTAGGCCTACTTGAAGTGCAGGATAAACCTCTTGCTGTCTGTTGATGTGCAATAAATATTGAAGGTTATGTAGCCTCCAAGTAGCCTAGTCCTACCTGTGTGTTCTACTCATTTCAACTGACTTGTGAAAACTGCTCAGAAAAATCCAAATTTGTTGACATACAGCAAATTTCTTTTTTTTTTTTACAGTAGGCTAAAGCAAATAGTTACTTTCCCTGGTAACTAGTTACTTCTATTATAAAATAATTCAGTTACTAACTCAGTTACTTTTTGGAACATGTAGTGAGTAACTATAACTAATTACTTTTTTAAAGTAATGTTCCCAACACTGGACGTCTAGGTGTGAATTTCTCACAGAGGTTAAAGTGCCGGAGAAACTCGCAGGCAGACAAATGGCAACAGAAGCGAGCCAATTCCTGCAGACCAGAAACCTGGTCCAACATAAAATCAATATAGAATAAATAATATAATATATGATATAACAAGTTGAGTATTTCAATAAGCTTTTACTGGAATCTGATTTAAAAAAAATTAATGATCATAAATGTTATAAAACCTTGTTATAAATACTGCTTTTTTTATTGTCTGTCTAGACCGTGGCGCGGCTTTTTTTTATTTTTATATAGAATGTTCGGTCAGAGAACTGCCGTGATTGGTTCAAAATACTCATTTTGTCATAACAACCAGAGCATATAACCCGCCTCATCTTGACAGAATTTCTGTAATTAATCAAATGAATTATCCAATTTTATTACATGACACTTTGAGAATCCTATGTAAATCACAGCATTCTACAGGTCTGTTATTTCCAGCTAGCAGACCGCTGTCAAGGGCCGTTGCTAAGGACCTACGTCACAGTTTTGATGGATAGACGTCCACAAACAGGGCTACTACTCGTTCAGAAAAACACTGGAATACTTTTTCAACATGACTTTGCATGTATCAGGAGAGCAGGGAACACAGGAGTCATAGCTAATGTCCGACAGGACTCCAGTCAACACGACGTGAGTAGGCTACTTTGGCTGCATATTGACAGTTAGACAGTAACTTCAGGTTGCAGCCCGCAATGTAGGCTAACTGTTCCGCAGTCATTTTCTTCGTGAATTGTGTTATTTATGTTGGGGGATGATGCTTGTTAGCTAGATGGAGCTCTTGTTAAACATATTGGCCGATTACAATAATTATTTGTAGAGTGTGCGAGTCTTGAGTTGTGTTAGCAAAACAGTAGCTCTAGCTAACAGCTGAGCCGGAGCCTCCGGTCAGCTGAAGCAGACAGTCTAGCGGGGCGAGCAGACTATTCCCCCGTTACTAGGTCGCTCCTATTTACTGGTGTATTAAACTACGTTTTCATTACATAAGAACCTAGTGGGTTTGCAATGACTATTCCAGTTGTTAGACAAGGTCTCAGGGTTGCTAGGGAAACGAGTTGTTTTTTGTTAAACTCTTCTAGGTTGGCCGCAGCTTGACATAGTTACAGTTGCTACTGAGTGAGTTCCGACCGTGTAGCGGACTGTTTTTGGCTGTTAAAACCATAAAAACAACATGTTGCTAAAATGTATTGCTTTATTTTTTGTAGTAGCCATGTAATAAGCGGGATAAAGTATAGCGAACGGGTCACTTGCTAGAAATAAAGACCTTCAAGCTGAACAGGAGTTCCTGTTCAGCTTGTCGGTCTTTATTTCTAGCAAGTGACCCGTTCGCTATACTTTATCCCTTACATAAAATTGTAACTTAAAAGGTACAGTGGCCTTCAAGGACAACAATAATTCTAAATTTTAAACAATGCACCTGATGACATTCCAACTATGACACTTTCAAGATGGCGGCACTAGGCCTTGGTCCAAAATATGCAGAAATATGGACATATATGAGACCCTTTCTAAGGGGAAAAAAAATAAGTTAAATGTACTTATGAATATTATAATTACTTTCTACAAAATCTGCTAGGAAATAAAACCCAAAATTCTACACACTGCAGCTTTAATCAAACTCAAAATCAAAAAAAAAAAAGATTGACATTATTGTTAATTTTGATTGATAAATAAGCTCTCTTCTCTTTACAGAAACTAACTCCCCTTATAACATAGTAAGAAGGATTTTGTGGATTTGGGTTTACAGGGGGCTTTAACTTCCATTATTAGAGATTCCAATACCTGGATTACTGGGGAGCTTCATTAAGAGTCTCATTAACGTTGTGTTTTTGTTGTGCCTAAAAATAAAAAACCCAATAGAAAAATGAAACTAAATAAATAAATACATAAAAAGCATCAAGATGAGGACAATACAAAGTAAAAGACTCAACAGTAAAAAAAAAAAAAAAAAAAGTTTAATTTACTTCTTCTAGGAACAAACACCCGGCCACACACTGCATGAACAGGGGTTGTAAAAACATCCCCAGCACAGCCAAACGTCCCCCTGTCAACACACACACGTCCATTTAACACACGCCAGTTGGCTGGTTTGCTGCCATGACAACAGAGTGCCAGTTGAGGGGAAACTAAGACTAAGAACTTCTGCCTAGCGGCTGGAAGATGGAGAAACAATCAGCGTTCTTTGGATAACGAAACCAAAGTGGAAAGAAACAGCCCCCGGATAGCGCAGGGTAATCAGTTAGCTGATGCTCCTGCTAGCAATAGGGCCGGATTCAGGCAAGACACTGCAGGGGAATGGGGTCAACATTTGAATGAGTGGGGGCACCCTTAGCTCAGTTGGTAGGGCACCCCTCCTACCCCCCAGGCCGGGCCCAGCAGCAGAGCCGGGTTCGATTCCCGCCTGCAGTCGTTCTCTGCATGTCACTCCCCTCTCTGCCCCATTTCACCTCTGTCCCTAAACTATCAATAAAGCATAAAAAAAATGCCCAAAAAAAAATAAATAAAAAATCTAGGTGTTGGGTGCAGCCAGAGTTAAAATCTTTCTGTTATTTCTAAAACATAATAGTCTCAAACGTTTTTACAGGACAGGATACTACATAAAATGTCTCAGAGAACAAAATAGTCAGCTTTCACCTCGACAACCTGCACATTGAGAGCCACAGACAGTCATATTCCAACACATTCTGAACCGTCCGTCCGCTCATTGATTTTTATGGCGATCATTTCCATAAACAGAAAGAGCCTCTCAGAACCATCGGGGAAGCGGCCTCGTCATTTTTGCCGCCTCTGACTCACGGGCCAGGGGGGGTTAATTGAGGTGGACGGCCCCCAATCACGACACTGAATGGCTTTAAAGCGCCACTTACTCTGCCCAGTGGCGCGTGAATGTCACGGCTGCTGAGAGCTAACGAAATGACCTCCGAACCCCTCAAAACGGTAACCGACGGCTAAGGGCTATGTGTGTGTGTGTGTGTGTGTGTGTGTGTCTGTGTGTGTGTCTGTGCGTGCGTGTGTGTCTGGGCTGGCAGCGCTGCAAAAAGGGACTTCTGCCTGCTAGGGATCAGTGCATCTTCCACCCCGACAAAGAGTCAGAGAGAGAGACAGAGAGAGAGAGAGAGACAGAGTCAGAGAGAGAGAGAGAGAGAGAGAGAGACAGAGAAAGAGACAGGGAGAGAGACAGACAGACAGACAGACAGACAGACAGACAGACAGACAGACAGACAGACAGACAGACAGACAGACAGACAGACAGAGAGAGAGACAGAGAGAGAGAGAGAGAGAGAGAGAGAGAGAGAGAGAGAGAGAGAGAGAGAGAGAGAGACAGACAGACAGACAGGGACCAGGGTTATTCGGTTATTGGGTCTAGATGCAAATATGCCGGTGAGGTCATTCACAGCTTGCTGTCAGACAGTCACAGCTGCTTGTGGTGAAATACTGCCAAGAGGAGAGCGAGACAAAATGATGGTCCTCTCTGTGTGTGTGTGTGTGTGTGTGTGTGTGTGTGTGTGTGTGTGTGTGTGTGTGTGTGTGTGTGTGTGTGTGTGTGTGTGTGTGTGTGTGTGTGTGTGTGTGTGTGTGTGTGTGTCTCTGACTGCGTGGGAAATAAATAGCTGTTGACAGAAAAGCAGACAGAGTTGGCAGCAAAACACAACCTAACCTATGTTGCTTTTTGCCTAAGTACTTGTCCACGGTTTGTCTAAATATGTCGCTCGAAATGGGACCAATCTGATGCAGTATTATATCTGTAGTTCACTAAAAGAATTTCCACATGACGTCATATAGAACTACTGATGCATTTCCCACTGTCTAGTGTCTATACCTATTCACAACATTCACTTGGAAGCCCATTGATGTTTTAAACCTCTTAGATGACTGACTGGGTGGCTTTTTTGATGGTATAGCCAGGGATAGACACAAAAAAGCCCGAAGGCTTATTTCCATTGTGGTCCCTGTACACAAAACATACACAACATATACACACACATAAAAATCACACACACAACAATGACCCCCACTAAGGCAAGCCTGATTATGCCTAAGCCATTTTTTTAGGGCCTTTTTTTCAAATTCTATTATTATAATTTTGACTCATGTATACAATGAAACAATAGAAACCTTTAAAGGAAGGAACAGTTCAAAAAATTAAATATAATAAATTGAATTCTTTGTACATTTACATCCATTCCAGCTAATGTAATGGTATGGATAGTTGGGTTATATTTTGTCACTATTTATACCTGTCTCCTTGTGTTTACATCAGTATGGTTGGATATGCTGCCTGGCTAGTTGACTGACTAATAATATAAAACACACTTCCAGCCTCCCAGCCTGCCTGGTTCATGAACATTGACTACCTGCCTAACTGAATGGCGACCTTACCTCACCTATAACCTACCCTTAGTCCTACATGCAATGGCCGCCCTCCTTTATATTACCAATAAAATCAATGAACCTTAAACAGCCTGGATGTTTTCTACATGTATAAATCACTCAGACAGACATCATGACAACTGGGGCGCTCCGGTGGTGTAGTGGATAGAGCGCGTATCATATTGGCTCCAGCCTTCGTTGCAGTGGTCGCAGGTTCAAATCCGACCCGTGGACCTTTACTGCAGGTCATCCCCCCCCCCCCTCTCTCTCTCTCTCTCTCTCTCTCTCTCTCTCTCTCTCTCTCTCTCTCTCTCTCTCTCTGTCTCCCCATTTCAACTCTGTACTATCAAATAAAGCTAGAAAATGCCACAAAAAATAATCTTAAAAAAAATCAGGCCATTCGTTCATGCAATGCGCCACTCGAGCGTTCCCCTTTGTGGCACTGAGGTCGTTGCTCTACCCACAAAAAAACAGATCAATGGTGTACAATGATTAAGCTTGACATGGCGTATTGGCTTGTATACAGGTCTGGCCCCCAAGTTCACATTGGGACCCTGGCACAATACAGGACGTCAGCAGCCCCTGTGTGTGTCTTGAGTGAATAGTTAATAGTTGACGGATGCGAGGCAGCTGAGAAGAAACATCGATCAAATGTGTGTGTGTGTGTGTGTGTGTGTCCTCCGCACCGACAAAGGCAACTTCCCAGAAAACAGACGTTCAGCACATTTCCTAACACACACACACACACACACACACAGCCTCGATAGACTCACTGACTTCTGATTCATTAATTCTGCCTTTTGTGTCGACTCAATGGCATCTCTACCACCTTCACTGCGACTCAGGTAAAGCGGTAGTGCCGTGCGTAACTTTTTCAGATAAATGAATGTCCGTTATATTCAAGCCATCGTCAAATGAATTGATAACTCTCTCTGTATTCTCAGTGTGGCAGCGTTTACAACCTGGTTTCGCCCCATTGACACTGGCGCAGAAGCTTAAGAATTTTCCAAGAAATGTTTCAGTTGTTGATTCTACTGCTAGGAAACAAACATGTACATACAGCAGAAGGTATAAAATCCATGTGCCATCACTGAAGGCTTTACCTCATGTAGATACGTCGACAGTGTTATTGTAATTACTCAGGATTCCTCATGGGAGGCGGGAGAAGTTACGCACTATAGCTTTAAATGTATGATGGCTCTACTGGCAAATTGGTTCAACCAACTCTTCATAACTAAAGCAACATGTAATATATGAAATTGACAATCTGGAAGAGACCTAACATCTAGGATTTCACTGTCTGTGCTTTTGCTGACGACATTGTCTTGAGTGTGAGAATTTGTTGTTTAAAAAGTTTTCTCCCCTGTAACTAAAAGGCCACAAAAAAAAAGGGAAATATGATGTTCTTTGATATTAGACACAGTGCGGTTCTGTCTGTTTGTCTCTAAAATAAGAGCACAGCCTGTCCTTCCTAGCGCTCGTAGGTCTGATGAAAAAACATCTTTCTTTGTGGGACTCTTGCCTTGAAGTTTTGCACAACAGGAACTCATTACAAAATAGTTGTGGACCTTTACTGCAGCTCTCTCTCTCTCTTTCTCTCTCTCTCTCTCTCTCTCTCTCTCTCTCTCTCTCTCTCTAAGCTTGAAAATGGCAAAATAAATAAATAGAAATTAGTATTGCTTTGAATTTAATTTTGAATATCAGGAGATGCGATCGATGACTGGACGAGGGTAGCAGCTAATTGATTAAACTTTTAGTCAATTAGGGGGAAAAAAATCCAGTTCTAGACCTTCAAATGTCAGGATTTTCTATTCAAAAATGTCCTAAAATGCTTTTTTTTTGTCATACGTGGTTAGTAAATTTAGTATTTTCAGACCGAAAGACAAATAAAAACAGCGATTTCAACTTAATTGTTCTATGCTCAGACTGAGCAACCCCTGAATCTAAATCTATCCCTCAATCTATTAAATTAATGAATAGTTTTAGCTTAAGCAACATTTTTGTTTGAACATTTTCAGCACATCACTTTTGGCTTTGTATGAGGCACTTGTCATCTTGGTATCAAAAGAATTTATCAAAATGGGAATTGTAACAGGTATGGCAGGCTAGTTATATTGGTAAGAATCTACCTCAGCATCACCGGTTGTATTGCCAATGTGTCACTCACTTGTTGTTTACAGGCTCGTCTTTTATTCTCCCAAACCCAACCCTTATAATGCTCTGACTGTTTCACCTCAACTGTCTGTCTGAAAGGTATAGCGTGAAGGAGTGTGTGTGTGTGTGTGTGTGTGTGCGTGTGTGTGTGTGTGAGTGAGACACAGAGACAAGAGGAGGACAGGTGTGTCTGCTTTGTAAACAAAAAAAATGGTCCATACTCACAGTCAAGGTGTTTCTTCTTGGGTCCGCTGACCTCGTGTGTGGTGGCTTTGCACACGGCCTTGCTGATCGCCGACCCGGTCATGCTGTGCTGCGCTGCTGCGATGCGATCCGTGATAGATTGGCCCGACATAGCTCCTTGTTTCTGGGCTTCAAATCAGGTTAAAATAGCACGATAACGACCCGGTTCAATGGAGCTACTCTCTTAACGTGACGTCACTGTCAATAGGAGATCGATGGGGTTTCAGACACTGACACACTGGCGGTCACTAATGTTTAGTTTTTCTTTCAATGTGTTTCTAACCCCAGCTGTGTGTGTTCAAAACCTGTGCAACCCACGTCTGTAGAAATGTCAAATCACTGGTTGAACAACAACAAGAAAAGACAAATGTTCTTGCATTTACAATAATATCCGATCGGTGTTACAATCAAACGCTGATTCGCAGGTTTTTTTAAGTAGTTAAATTGTTTGGCGACAAGTTTAACTATCTATCTAGTAATCTAGTAAACAAACATTAAAGGAACAAACCACGACAATGTGAGCTAGTCTGTGTTAGCTAATGTTTCCGTTGCAGTACTCGAACCAGGAAAGAGTCCCGCTGAGGAATCTGTAAACACTGGAAATTACTTTGTGGCTACAAATAAACATAGCTGGCGAACTGGCTTTGTTTGTGTGTGGCCTTTAACCTGGATGATTTGGGTTTTCTTAGGGGGCGGGGGGGTCCAAATAATTCACCTCGGTGTAGGACGAGGGAAACAAAAGAGAAAAAAAAGTATAATCCGTATTGAAATCACTGCCTCGAGTTCCTCATCCACGTCACTCCACTTGTTAGCTTGTTGGACGGTTAAGCTATCACCGGTCGCTGGGCAAAGTGTGTTTTAAATCCCGCCCGGGGCGTACAAAAGTCATTCAAATGTGAGCAGGACATTGTTTAAAGTTGTTAAGAGGATACTGTGGGACTGACAGCCCTTGGGACAGGTGGGAAGTCTCCCCCAAAAAGACGAGAGAGAAGAAAAAAAATAGCTGTTGGTGTTAGCCGAGAAGCTAACCTTCCACCGACCCAACGAACGAGTCTGTGGCCGAATATCGAGCCGGCGAAACGGGTAAATTCACGCTGACAGCTCCCTCCGTTTGGTTGTCACGGTCCACTGTTTCAGTTGGTGATATCCTCCCGTTGTCCACTCCACATTATCCGCTCCTTAATTGTGTTTTTCTTTTGTTAGTTTTTAATAATTTTATTGGACAGACAGTCCCGTCCGGGGCTTCTGTCTGGAAAAGTATCTCCAGCGGTTTCTCTTTACGGACTGACTGGATGATTTTTGCTTCTCCGCCGGACAAAATGGCAGCGTAAAAAATCAGCTGATCTCACAACTGTGCTGCCTTCAGGGACACATGACAGGCTCGGAGTTTAGAGCACTGGACTCCTACTACTGTCTGTCTTTGGCCTATAGTTTTTTTTTATTTTTATCACTAAATACAAAACAATAGGCTACAAAAGGACACTGATTTTGTTTTGTTTTTCTACTTACTTCAATATATTTGTTTACTTAGTTTACTTCTGTGTTACTTATTTGACCATACTTCTCTTAACTTATTTATTGCAATAGTTTGTGACTTATTGTTCCATATTGTTATGTGACCCTGTTATTGATACCATGTTATTCATTGACTGTACAGCAAGAAATAAAGTTGGGGGGCGCCCTTAGCTCAGTTGGTAGGGCGTCCCCCCCATGGGCCTCGGCCAGCAGCGGACCCCGGTTCGATTCCAGCCCACGGTCGTTCTCTGCATGTCACTCCCCTCTCTGCCCCATTTCAACTCTGTCTCTACACTGTCAATAAAGCATAAAAATGCCAAAAAAATAAAAAAAAAGTTGGATTTGATTATTGCTCCATACGTTTCGAAAATTATTTTACTATAAATTAGATCACTTTTAATTATTTTCATACTCATTTGACAATACATTAACATTTGTTTACTTATCTTATTATTGGTGTGTTATTATTAAAATTGTTTGCTTGTTTTAATGTACATCTGTTTACTTATTTAAATGTTTTTATTTTTATTTTACTTTCAATTTCTCTTACTTATTCGTTAGTTAGCCTACTTATTTGTTTACTGATTTAAACCTGCAATGTGTAGAATTTTGGGTTTTATTTCCTAGCAGATTTTGTAGAAAATAATTATAATATCCATAAGTACGTTTAATTTAGTGCATAATAGCTAAACAAAAATTAGAATTATTATGTTTTCCCTCAGAAAGGGTCTCATATATTTCCATATTTCTCCATACCTTGGACCAAGGCCAGTCGCTGCCATTTTGGAAGTGTCATAGTTGGAATGTCATCAGGTGCATTGTTTAAAATTTAGAATTGTTCTTGTCCTTGAAGGCCACTGTAGCTTCTGTTAGTATTCTCAAATCAAAAAAGGGCTTGGGTTTTCTTCATCTAAATATTAGAAGTTTATTGCAGCATGATAAATTAGACCACGTAAAGATGTTAGTGTCCCAGGCAGACCCAGATGTTTTGATTCTGACTGAATCCTGGTTAAAGAAGAGTACAGATGACTCTATTGTGGCAATTAATGATTATAATTTATTCAGAATAGACAGAAACGCAAGGGGTGGGGGAGTGGCTGTCTATGTTAAATCCTGTTATTCTGTAACACTTTTACATGCTGTCTCTGTTCCAAATTGTTTTGAATTTATCGCGCTAGAATTATCTTTATCGTCAAATGATTCTTTTGTTGTAATTGGTGTGTATAGGCCCCCTTCAGCTGTAACTAGCTCCTTAAACGATCTAACACATATGCTCTCCAGCTATGTAAATAGAGAGGTAATTGTGATTTTAACGTTGATTGGCTTTCTGGTGCCTCTGAACCTTTCAAAGAAATCTGTAGCAACGTTAATCTTACACAATTAATAACTGAGCCCACAAGACCCAATCTAAAAAACCCAGCAAAATCAACTTTAATCGATTTAATCCTATCAAATAAAATAAATAAAATAGTCTCAGCTGGTGTTTTTGATCTTGGGATTAGTGATCACTGCCCAGTGGCCTGTATCAGAAGTATTCACTTAAAAAGATCTCAACCTAAAATCATAATTAAGCGTAATTTTAAAGGTTTTAATGAGCAAGCCTTTTTAAGTGATCTCCGTCATTGACATTCAACTCACTACGGAAATTTCGGATGTTGAGTTAGCCTTAGACTATTTCATCAATACTTTCACCTCAATTATAAACAAGCATGCGCCCTTTAAAAAGCATAGAGTAAAAAGTAGATCAAACCCCTGGTTTACAAGTGAACTGTCTGATTTATTTTCCAAAAGAAATAAAGCATGGTCTCTAGCTAGACGCTCTGGAGATAATTCCAATTGGACTATTTTTAGACAATTTAGGAATAAGTGCACAGCCATGGTCAGGAAAGCCAAATCCAAATATTACCTTGAATTAATCTCCGACTGCTACTCTAACCCTGCACTAGTTTGGAAAGCTGTGAACTATAATAAAAACAATTCTAGCACAGTTCCCACTCAGATCAAATTAAATAATCACACTCTCAATGATCAAAAAGAGATAGGCTTAGCTTTTAATAAACATTTTATAGCTGCTGGTCAACTCTTTCAGAATGGAGGATGTACACCTTCTACAACCAGTAGTAACGTACCGCCTGTCTCTCAAACTCCTATTTTCAGCCTTGATCTTCTTCCCACAAGTGTTGTTGTAGATGCGCTCCTCGCCATCAACCCCAAGAAGTACATGGGAGAGGACAATTTGGACCCGTTTTCAATCAAGCTTTCGACACATATAATATCAAAAGAAATAACCCATATTTTTAATCTTTCCATCTCCTCTGGAATAGTTCCTAAAATTTGGAAAAAAGCTCACGTAATTCCTTTACATAAAGGTGGTGACAAAAATAATCTTTATAACTACAGGCCAATTTCCAAACTCCCATGCCTCGCAAAAATTCTAGAATCACTTATTAATAATCAGTTAAAAACATTTCTAACTAGTGCTTCCATTTTGAGCCCGTACCAATCTGGTTTTAGGGCAGGTCACAGTACTGTCTCTGCTGTGACTTTGGTTGTAGACAACATTGTTAGAGCATTAGACAAGAAAAAGCACTGTGCAGCACTTTTTATTGATCTTTCAAAGGCCTTTGATACTGTTGACCACCATTTGCTTTTACAGAGGCTGCATGACATTGGCTTTGATCATTCTGCATGTAGCTGGTTTAGGGATTATCTCTCTGATAGACAGCAGTCAGTTAAACTCGGAAGATACCAATCTGAGTTTTTTAACTGTTACAAATGGTGTCCCACAAGGCTCAATTTTAGGTCCAGTTCTTTTCACAATTTATATAAATAACATTGTTTCATTGCTAAAAAACTGTCACGCTGACGACACAGTTCTGTATTGCATTTCCGATTCGGTGCACCAATCTATTCAGAACCTACAAAGCTCTTTTAACACCCTGCAGGACTGTCTAGTGGACCTCAGGCTGGTTCTAAATACAGACAAAACCAAATATATGTGTTTCTCCAGAGCAAGAACTACAACTTTTAATGATTTTAATATTTTTTCAAAGAATGGATTTTTAATTGAAAGAGTCACGGAGTACAAATATCTCGGCATCTGGTTAGATGATAAACTCACTTTTAATTTTCATATAAAAAATCTTGTTTGTCGACTACAACAAAAAATTGGCTATTTTTATAGGAACAAAACCACCTTCCCTTTATTTAGTAGGAAAAGGATTATTGAGGCAGTTTACATGTCTGTCCTTGATTACGGTGATGTGGTTTACCGGCATGCATCACATTCATGTCTCAAACTCCTGGACTCTGTTTTTCACTCTGCTTTAAGGTTCATT
>OX442371.1:3249488-3261988 GCA_949357725.1 Hyperoplus immaculatus
AACAGCATTCTTTGCACTGATGGTCTCGTTTGCTGTTACATGTCATTTATGAACATCACAGGAAAAAATAGACTGTTTCAGAAATATTTCAAAGTTCGTCGTGGCACCTTTAAATAAGCCTTTAAACATGTATTTCTAGAAATCCACACACTTAAATAGCAGGAGGGAACTATGAAGATGGTCAGATTAAAGGCTGAAAAAGCACAGTGGTGATGTGGGCAGTGGTGAAGGTCTGTGTGTGTGTGTGTGTGTGTGTGTGTGTGTGTGTGTGTGTGTGTGTGTGTGTGTGTCTGTGTGTGTGTCTGTGTGTGTGTGTGTGTGTTATTTACTGCGTCGAGTCAGAGCAAACCCTGTACACACGGCTGAGTCCCTTCCATTTGATTGTGAAAAGTTTTCTGTGGTAATTTCTCTGTCAGTTTTCATGCCGTTGGCGCAGGAAAATAACATGTCTTTTCTTTAATCCTGTCAACAGGGCTTTTATTGACTCGACCTTGGATACAGCACTCCACTTCACTTGAATCATTGAACAACAGCCTTCAGAATGTCTAGAACTGTGGTAGGCTACATTTTGCAATATTTACAGATATTTACTGTGAATTTTAGACACATTCTGCCATGTGTGATTATGCACAATTGACATGTGTATTGTAAAAAATAAATTAAAAACAATTATAAAATAACACATGGGTCACACATTTTGGTTATAATGTGTTACTTTTTCATGTATAAGAATTTCGGTTTCATTCAAGCCATCGCCAAGTGAGTTGACACCAAGTTGATTAAGCCTCTTAAGCTGCACAAAACTCTCTCTGTATTTCTCAGTATGGCAGCGTTTACAAACTGAATTCGCCCCTCCGACGCTGGTGCAGGAGCTCAAGAAAAATCCCAAGAAATGTTTCAGTTGTCGATTCTTCTGCTGAGAAAAAACCTAGACATACAGCAGAAGGTATAAAATCCATGAATGGCCACCGAAGGCTTTACCTCATGTAGATGCGCCGACATTGTTGTTGTAATTACTCAGAATTCCTCATGGGGGGCAGAAGTTACGCACTGTAGCTTTAACGTGTCATTTCTTATATAGTCCCAGCACTCTTGTCAGCAGAGCCAACTCACACGTGCAAAAACATTTTCTTACCCCCGCGAGGAAAGTAAAATATCCGGTGTGAATTGTCAGTTGGAATGTGAGTTAGCAACACTCTAGAACTCACTCACAGAGGGTTGGCTATAATATAATAATGGCTTCTTCAGACCATTCTATCCAGGGCTTCCGTTTCTATGCCGATCGCGATGGGCTGGCAGCAACCGATGCAGACGTATCTCAGCACCCAGAGGTAGATGGCTCCCGACAGGAAGACGGTTAAGCCAAGCAGCAAGAGACTGATGAGGGACTGCGGCTGTAACAACAGCACCATGAGAGAAGTGTGGATGGACTCATCGCTGGAGGATTTCTGGGCTAGACAAGGTGAAATAGAAAAAGTCACACATATGATTAGATTCAAGATTCAAAGGTCAGAATCAGAAACTTTATTTATCCCAAGAAGGGCAATTTAGTTCACAGTTCCAGTACAAAATAATTTAAATAAATACTATAAAAAGCAGTACGAGGTAGAAAATAACATAAATCAACAGCAGTCCAACACACAAATTCAACTCACATTCATTTCAACTCAACCTGTCAGTAACAACCACCCAGCTACACTGGTGTGTTCTCCAACTACCCCTGACTCTTGTGATCATTCAGTAACCTGGTGGTTGCAGGAATAAAAGAGTGTGGTAACACTTTACAATAAGGTACACCACTGTAGTACCTAGGCTTACTAGATGTGTTACATACTATAACGTTTTTTTTCGTGTTATCTACCACATTAAGGTTTTTATTTGTGACGTATTCATACAGGATGCGCAGTGAAATGTTATTGTGACATGAACAGTGCTCAAGCTCATAATAAAAATAAAATGCAGTGCAATGGACTAACAATAGAATAGAGTAATCGCTGAAGGTTTTCTGGGCTGGATATGGTGAAATAGAGGGGGGGAAAAAGTCACACATATGATTAAAGGTGCAGTGTGTAGAATTTATTGTGATTTTTCAGATCAGACTTGGTAGGAAATGGAATATAGTAATCATTACCTTGTTGCACCTCACCTCAGCATTTAATCAAATGTGTGACTTTTCCCATTATTTCACCTTCTAGATATAAAAGGCTCATTCTACTCAAACACAATAGCACTTATCATTTTCAAGGGATTTTACACAAATAAAACACACTTATGGGGGCGCCCTTAGCTCAGTTGGTAGGGCGTCCCCCCCCATGGGCCTCGGCCAGCAGCGGACCCGGGTTCCATTCCAGCCTGCGGTCGTTCTCTGCATGTCACTCCCCTCTCTGCCCCATTTCAACTCTGTCTCTACTCTATCAATAAAGCATAAAAATGCCAAAAAAAAAAATCTTTAAAACACACTTATGATTACATATTCCAAATGATAAGGGAAATGTGTCCTTTACCTTGCCAAATGAATAAATATAAGGGCCTGAGCCGGAAATTTAACAACGACCCGAATTGTAATAAAAAAATAATAATAAAATGTTTTAATAACACTGAAAATGTAATAACTGAAAAAGGTACACATTTGATTAAAGGTGCAGTGTGTAGAATGTATTGGCATGTATCAGAGCAGACTAGAAGAATCAACACTAGATGCCACTAAATATTCAGATATTACGCAATGCCCCTTTAAATGCTAATGTGAGGTGAAGCATGGTGGTGCAGGGAACCGTTGCCTTTACCTTCTTGCAAAATGAATAAATATAAAGGGCCTGCAAGAGCCGTTAATGTCACAACGACCCGAAATGCAATAAAAAAAATGTAATAAAACCCAAAATGCAATAACTGGTCTATATTGTAACAAAATGCAGATGGCCACCATTTTGTTCTGGTTCTTTTTCTCTACAGTGTATTATTTTAATCTCAAAAAATGTCTTAGAAATCTCCATACATTTTTTTTATTTTTATTTTTATTTTTTTACCAACAGTAGCCCTCGTACAATGTTGTAGAAAAGTCGTAAAGGATCCTCATCGGCAAAATGATTAATGTTAAAAATTGTGCAAATCCGCCTTGTAGATATTATGATATTTATTCCATAAATATCTCATAATCATGTAAGAGGAAAATTCTGTTCAAAATACCTTGTTGGCGCTAGAGAAACATTGAGGAGAAAACCAAAACTCATTGAATTTCATGGTAACCCGTCCACTAGCTGTGTCTGTAAATATTTCAGTTCAGGTCAGGCAGGTGTAAGACAGAGGTGTGTGTGTGTGTGTGTGTGTGTGTGTGTGTGTGTGTGTGTGTGTGTGTGTGTGTGTGTGTGTGTGTGTGTGTGTGTGTGTGTGTGTGTGTGTGTCCTCTGCATCCTCTGTACAATCCTCTGGAGCAAGCCGACATTTAATTGAACTGGTGGCGAATATAAACGCAGCGATGTTTCCATGGGGATAATTAGCTGTACAGAAATAAGTGCTGGCAAAGCTAGAACAGTTTAAGACTCCACATCACCGTGGCAACACAACCTATCTATCAGCTCAGAAAGCGCAAAGAAAAATCTGATGAATACATGAGAGTGATGGCCCCGGCAAGTTTCAGTAAGTTTACAGAAGTGTCACACTGTTACTGTCTTTGAAATGCATTTAGACATTTTAAGGGGAAACACATTGTATTTATTATTTCAACTATTGAGTTATTTGTAGAACAGCATGCTAGTGTAGGCCGACAAGATTGATTTATTTTCTGAATTTTCAATGCTGCTTTATTTTAATGTTTTAAATTGTGAAATACATGTTCCAAAACGACCAGTAACCTCTGTATTTAAAAGGAAATCAAGCAAGTAGGCTAATAATAACCATAAATGAATTATAGACTATCGCATCACAGTAGGCCTATTGTCCACAATAATCACAGCCCCCTATCCATAAAGGAACTTTAAAAAGTTGATGTGCATACACAAGTGTATGCATAGTATTGCACCAAAACAGTAGAAGTTTTCTTTAATTGTGTTTTGTGTGACCGCCTTTCAGGGGGCCCATCAGGACTTTTTGTATAGGGGCCCAGAATTTGGTGCTACGCCCCTGAGCGTATACCCATGACAAAGGCTTTAAAGCTGGGGTATATGATTTCTGATTGGTCAACTTTGGCAAGGCTTTGTTGGTGTAGAGCGTGTCAGGGAGGGACCATAGGGGAGGGACCAAAGAGAACAAGTGGAGCGGTTGAGGTATTTGGATTCGAATCTCTATCCCAACTACAATTTTCTCCCCAAATCCTCCACCCCAGCTTTAAGAAAAACTATATAAAAATAGCAATCTTTGCACTAATAGTCTCGTTTGCTGTTACATGTAATTTTTGATCATTGGAGGAAAATAAGAAAAATAATCTGGTGTTAATACACAGCCTAGGCTCTGTAAACTGGTGTGTAAAGACAGGATATGTAAACAAAGGGGGGTCCCACTGTAGCTATAGCGGCACACGCGTTTACAGAGCCTAGGCTGTGTATTAAGAAAAAAATAACAGCACACACATACACACACACACACACACACACACACACACACACACACACACACACACACACACACACACACACAGTACGGACACAGGTAGCGGATCGCAGGAGATAGAGGTCGACCTGGTTCCTTCCTTTATATGGAACGTGGTTTTATGATTTGATTAAGGTTTATTAAAAGCAAAAAAAACGGAAATCTCGAAGAAGATTTTTTTTTTTTTAAACCGTTTTAATAATTCAACACAGCGCAGGACGTGTGGCCGATTGGTCCCTTTTATGGTTTGCTTCTGAGGCACGGACACGAAACCTGCAATTTCCCCCTCGGTGCTCGAGATGAAAAGCATTCGATGATTACACTTCAAGAGAAAAATGATTCCATTTCCTTGGCTTTGTAGGACTCTCCCTCAGACACCGGCTTGAATGTAACCAACATTCATTTATTTAAAAAAAGTTACGCACTGTAGATTAAAGCTTCACAGATTTGTTGAGGGAATGAAATTCAGTGTTGCTATGGAGGAGTGAAGAAAAACTGCAATTTTCTAATGTCTAATCTTGATGTGTGTTGCGCCCCATTAAAGCACTTTGAACTTTGTGTCTGAATTGTTCTAGATTATCTTGCCTCGCCTTGAAATTACCACATGAATCAATAGATCACAGGGATGAAAAGGCAACGTCACAACACTTGCGACTGTGGCTCAGGTGGTAGAGCGGGTCGGGCCAATGATCAAAGGGTTGGTGGTTCGATCCCCGCCCTGCCACTTGTGTCATGGTTGTTGTGACCTTGGCCGAGACAATTAACCCAACTTGCAAATTAGCTTATAGCTAACTCTGGTACTGCCAATGAGCTGTGCATTGTCCCTGCTAAATAAACGTAAACATATATATTTTTTTAAACACAACCGCTCTCTGTCCGAAACTAATCCAATTACTACATGAATCAGTTCCTGCTAGCTAGCTGCTGCCATTTTGGCCAGGCCTCGCTCGGAAAAGAGGTCATTTGACCTCAAGCAATTTTGCCTGGTTCAATAAAGGTTAAATAAAATAAAAATAAAAATCAATAGAAAGGTCACAGGGATTGAAAAGACAACTTCACAACCGCTCTCTGTCTGAACCCACCTCTGCTTACGTCTGCAATGAGACAGAGACATACGAGGATCTTAACAGCAGGAGACATCTTCATGTTGGATAGGATACACTGGGGAGAAACAGAGAAACATTTGGCATTAATGGTTATAATTATACTGATATACAGCGCTGGAAAAAATTAAGAGACCACTCCAAATGTTCTGTCTCTCTCGTTTAACTATTTATAGCCATATGTTTGAGTAGAATGAACATTTTGGTTTTATAATATAAACTACTGACAACATTCCTACCAAATTCCAATACATTAAGAGCATTTTCAATAAGTAATGTAGAGATGAAGATTGAAGAAAAATCCAGACTTGGTCTCTTAATTTTTTACGGAGCTGTATACTAAGATTACATCCTCATAAATGCAGTTTATTTACTTCGCATATAGCAGATGGGCGAATTCTGCCTCAACCACACAGAAGTCTTATATGCAGAACAACCACAACGTCTTAATTATTATTATCATTATTATTATCATTATTATTATTATTATTATTATTATTATTATTATTATTATTATTATTAATAACACAGTACATTAAGGAGTAAACGAGCAATTCATTTATGAATAATTATGATTTGAAAAAAGACAAGATGTGACGCAGAAGGTAAAAAACGAGAACATGACATTGACCACGTAAAAATTTAAAAGTGAGATGGATGTGTGTGTGTGTGTGTGTGTGTGTGTGTGTGTGTGTGTGTGTGTGTGTGTGTGTGTGTGTGTGTGAGAAAACTAATTATAAAAACATCATTTGAATATACAAAAAATCACTAATTCCGTCCCAACTCACAGTCTGAAATGTGTTGCATATCCTTCTTGCTTCTGCTGCCAAATCCTCAAAGATGCAACAGGTTCAGTCAGAGTCACAAAAATAACTCAAAACAACAAGCCCCGGATAATCGAATCCTTTTCCCTGGAGGACTGCTGGGAGAAAAAAAATGTAAACCAATTCGAGGTGTGTAGGTTTTTCTTCAGCAACTTGCACGGGGAAAAAGGGCGTCTTCACTCCACGAGAAACGAACAGTGAAGTGACTAAGTCAGGATGCAATGAGACAACCCACCTCACTCTCTCACTCACTCCCCTCTTTCAATCAGCGTACAAGCCCTTGCCTGCATCTTGCATCAACAACAGTGGATTGCTTTGCCTTGCTTTGGTTGTGGGTGCTGATTTTGTGAATGTACCTAATAGGGATGTGAGAGAGGTATGTGTAAGGTTATGCCCATATATGGAAAGTCATTAGATGAGAAAATTAAAAATTAGTGCGCACATGAAGGCTCCACTTGGACAACACTGGCAAGATGGGGAGAGGGAGACAGAGAGAGAGAGAGACAGAGAGAGACAGAGAGAGGGGGAGAGAGAGAGGGAGAGAGAGAGAGGAAGAAAAGATGCAGTCAGGCAAAACATTGTAATGCAGTGTGAAACAGCCCTACGTCACAAGCAGACACAAACACATAAACACAAATACACTGTAACACAAACACACGCACACGCACACACACACACGCACACACACACACACACACTGTGACATAGACAGACAGACAGACATACAGACACACACACACACACACACACACAACCTTATACTTCCTCCTTTCCTTCCACACATAAAACAAACACCTGCTGTACACTGAACCTGCAGTGAGATGACACATGACTGCCTTCCTCCTTCAGAGATGATGAGTGGGAGGCAGAGACAACAACACACTCAATATATTCAATCTGGAGAACAAGGACTTTGTGTGTCTACTCTGTTTTATTAGGTTTACTAGGATGTGTGTCCCCGACTAAGAATGTACACGGTCAAATCTGGCTTGTAATCTATCTATCTATCTATCTATCTATCTATCTATCTATCTATCTATCTATCTATCTATCTATCTATCTATCTATCTATCTATCTATCTATCTATCTATCCATCCATCCATCCATCCATCCATCCATCCATCCATCCATCCATCCATCCATCCATCCATCCATCCATCCATCCATCCATCCATCCATCCATCCATCCATCCATCCATCCATCCATCTATCTATCTATCTATCTATCTATCTATCTATCTATCTATCTATCTATCTATCTATCTATCTATCTATCTATCTATCTATCTATCTATCCATCCATCCCTCCCTCCATCTATCCACTAACAAGTAAGTAGCCATCCAAAGAGGGGACATTTGGCTGACTGCCTTCTGTGTAATTTAAAATAAAAATCACAATTATAGTCATTTGACCAGAGATGACTATTCCTCCTGCTCCCTGGCCGTCTCATACAGTGTGTGGCTCTGTGAATGTTGTGAACAAGCTGCTTAATGGACACATATGATTTCACAATGGTAAAAAAAAATTAATGAAAAAGTAAATGGGACTAATCATCACGTTGGTGGGCGCATGACATTTAACAGAATATCACGCTGCTCTTGCCAGTGAGACCCCCACCCCCTGTCCCCCCTCCCCGCCCTGTATAATTAGAGCTAATTTGCCATGCTTTTAATGATTTGAAAGGAGTGAAACTGTGCGTGTCATTCTGTTGTTCCATGTCTTACAGAGAGAGAACAGTGATATTATATATTATTAAATTGTTCTATTTTACTAGAGAGATCAAAACATGTTCAGACAAAAGATGAGCAGTCCAACTGAAGGCCGTGTTGCGATGGTTCAAAAACAGTAGGAATACACTCAGGATACAAAAAGAAATCCATCTAGTTTTTTTTTTATTTTTATTTATTTTTTCGATACACTCTAGAACCTTCCACGGCAATTTCTGGTTTAAGCTGCTCCGAGGAACTTTCAGTTTGTGTTAATGCTTGCGCCCCCCTTTGGACAAAAGCGGTATTGTCTTTACTACGCCAGCTGTTGTTCCTGGGTGAGCGTATACCCCATGACAAAGGCATTAAGAAAAAATTATATAAAAATAGCATTCTTTGCACAGATGGTCTCGTTTGCTGTTACATGTAATTTATGATCATCAGAGGGGAAATTAGACGGTTTCAGAAATATTTCAAAGTTCCTCGTAGCACCTTTAATGCATAAAGTTGGCTGCATTTAAATTACGGACAAAATTACAGAAATATTTAAAAAATACTTATGGATTATATATTATTATATGGAAAGTAATTACTGCATTGCAAAAAAATAAAAATTGTTGTTTTTTTACATCAAAGCAAGAAAATAAATGACCTTCGAAAAGTTTGTACAAGACATATGACATATTAAAAGTGCACTTTGAATTTATTAATATAAAATGTTATACAAACAGTTTTATTTTTTAACTCTCTCGTTGCAAAGAAACGGGTTGAATTATATAAATCCATACAAAAGAATAAAATCTGCCTCAAGGCTACAAAACATTAAACTCCTTCTATAATAAAAAAAAACCTTCCGTTCACATATTGCTGTTCACTCCCAGAATGCCTTTCTGTATATAATGGAACATATTTTTGTCATAACAATACAATAATTGGTCTATCTTAACTATTAAGCTTTAGAAATGCATTTTCTTTAGGGCACAGAGAGGGAGGAAGGAGAAGTATCTTTAAGTTACACACATTTTTTGCCATAACAATAAAATAATTGGCCTGTTTTATGTTATTATGTGTATTTTTTGCTTTAGCACATGGAACCAAACGTGAGACTACAATATGTCTGTAAACCAAACTGTGGGGCCCTGCTGCTGTAAACAACAACAACAACAACAACAACAGTGAAACAGTAACTTTTCCGGAAGATTTCTAACTTCAAACAGTGTTCCAGGGATCACATTTTCCTGCAAAGAAAGTTTGTTTATACAGTTATGAGAATATACCTTAGAAAATGTTCACTTCTCTGACACACCCAAAGTTACACAATGCACCTTCAAGAAATGCATTGTTTTAAACAAAGGGAAAAAGGAAGGTGAAGTATATTATAAGTTAGAACATATAAACAAAGTCATCTCCGTCTGTCTGTCTGTCTGTCTCTCCCTCTCTCTCTATCTATCTATCTATCTATCTATCTATCTATCTATCTATCTATCTATCTATCTATCTATCTATCTATCTATCTATCTATCTATCTATCTGTCTATCTGTCTATCTGTCTATCTGTCTGTCTGTCTGTCTGTCTGTCTGTCTATCTGTCTGTCTGTCTGTCTGTCTGTCTGTCCGTCCGTCCGTCCGTCCGTCCGTCCGTCCGTCCGTCCGTCCGTCCGTTGTTCAATCTCAGTCGTTGTTTCTGGGTTTAATAAGCGAGTCGCACCCTGAACACCCAGCGAGTCTCTTCTGCTTCACTTCGTAGTCGATTCGGGGCAGAACCAAAACGCTGCCTTCAGGTTCCGTTCTGGTTTCACTCAAACCCCTCTCCTCCTCCATAGACAAGATGCTGTTCACCAGGCACGTAATGGCCGCGTCTATGTTGGTGTTGTCCTGGAAAGACAGAGAGGCAAAAAGTGAAAGGGTTAAAGGAAGATTGTGAAGAATTATTGTGTGTGTGTGAATGTGTGTATGTGTGTGTGTGTGTGTGTGTGTGTGTGTGTGTGTGTGTGTGTGTGGGGCATGTAATGGCGGAGTCTATATTGGTGTTGTCCTGGAAAGACAGAGAGGCAAAAAGTGAAAGGGTTAAAGGAAGATCGTGAGGATTTTTGTGTGTGTGTGTGTGTGTGTGTGTGTGTGTGTGTGTGTGTGTGTGTGTGCGTGTGCGTGCGTGCGTGCGTGTGTGGGGCACGTAATGGCGGCGTCTATATTGGTGTTGTCCTGGAAAGACACACAGACCAAGGTGAAAGGGTTAGAGGAAGATTGCTCGGTCGAAAATGAACTCTTTGGAAATAATTGTACACTCATTTTCTCACAAAAGATGTCATTTTAACTGTATTATCAGAGTTGATACATGGTCCAATCATCAACGTAATCATAGTAAATTACATTGACCTTACACCGACAGTCTAGACACACACACACACATTAGTACAGTATATAGACAAAAGTTGTGTTTATACACGGCAGGTAAAAAGTTTTGATGAACATGATAAGCCAAAAAAAAAATGTATTGAAGGAAATTTAAAAAAATATCCTACTAACTAACTGTGTATGTCTGTTTTTTGGTGCTTTGATGGGAACCGGATTATGACTAGGGTTTTAAGGTGACACATAGGTTCATTATTTTAAGATGTGTTTTTAAGAACCTGTAACATGAACAGGGTTGTTTGAATGGAATGATGCGTTTGTTGCTTTTTTTGTGTGCTATTGTAGCATAGATAACCATTCTGTCAATCCAATATTCAAGATTCAAAGGGTTTATTGTCATAATATGCACAATAAGAAACATGTTCTCAGTCATACAGTGAAATTATTCCTTTGATTTCCACAGACTGAATGCCAAGAAAGAAACATGAAAATATGCAATATGCAAGTCAATTAGAAAAAAAAGCAGCAACAATACAGAATATACAATTTACAAGGCAAATATGAGTGTGCCCCTAGAGCTGCTTGTTTTCTCTTGATTTTTACTAATATCTATCTTTAATTTATTTTATTTTATTTTATTTTATTTTATTTTGTCATTGACTTTATTTGTACTGCAATGACAAATGTCTCTGTATGTGATACATTGAACTGTCATGCACCAAATCAATTTAGATTTGTCTGAGCATTGAAGTACATCCCCACTAGGGGCAAAGAGAGCTCGGGGGGGTTTGTGTGTTCTCATAGTTGCCCACAGCCTGCTTTTGGTCAACATGTCTGTTAGACCTGGCAAGCACCAGTAGTCTCCCATAGAGATCTTTGGTCTCTCTCAGATCCACAGTTTTGTCTCTAAGTTTTAAGGATTTAAGGTGGCCTGACATGAACATTTTGTTGTTTTGTTTCTTGACAGGTGACCAAAGGCTGTTGTCACCATTGATTCTGTCTTCAACATAGTCTTCATACAATTTCTGTCCAGTGGCATCAACACTCAAGATTTGTGTTACAAATCCTGGTGGGACAACCTGTCACCTTCAGCAGTGACTGGATTGCCATGACTGAGTATGGCAGTTTTTATTTTGTTTATTGCCTGATGGTTTCTATGTATCTCACTAGGTCCTAGTCCAGGATGTTCTTTTACCTGCTGTCCCAAATCCAAAATTCTCTTAAATTCTCTTGCCAATCATGACAATTCAGCTGTTGCTAGGAAAGACCTCTGTCTAGCATTGGCATTGTTGGAGATTCCAATCAGGCCACAGTGGACCTTCATCTCCATGTCAAAACGTTCTCATGCATGGTCTGCACCGACTGACACTAACCATGGTTCAATATTATGTTTTTCAACATGCTTTCTGAACAAAGTAGACAATTGTTTAGCTAAGCATCTACACTAAGACGATAAAACAACATATCCAGGATTCTCAAAGCTAAATTAAAACCCATGATTGCTGTATTGCTAATATTAAAACCTGCTGGCTAGCACCTACATGGTGTTTAGAGGGACCCTCTTTACTTACTGGCTACTATTATATCATTAAACAGCAATGCATGAAAGTGTCAAATTTGGAAATGTGTGCAAATTAGCGCATATTTCAGTAGATTAAGCCTCATTTGCATATTTAAACATTACTTTTCAGAAAACTTGTAGTACAAAACATACTTGTCTTAATGTCAGTGACAAAATGGGAAAGTTGTGTGGTGATACATAAAAGGTAAATTGTTTACCCTATCTACCAATATTTTGTCACCTGAGAGCAAGGCATCCATTTTTGAATGAAAATTCTGAAAACCTGGGGACCCGATCTAAATGTTATCCAGTGTATTTGTATGAAGGACCCTTTGAACTATGTGAAAATGCTGTGTAACAACTTTTCC
>OX442371.1:3266988-3381988 GCA_949357725.1 Hyperoplus immaculatus
ATTCGTAGCCTTAATAAAGACAGCCAACTAAACATACAGCTGTAGGCCTAGTCATCCCCTACCGATATTCCTACTTATTCCATCTTTTTATTTTACCAACGTCTTAATATTAAATGTAATGCAACTCACAATAAGGTTAGTCTTGTGCCCCCCGCCATACACACACACACACCCTACACTGATGGCCTGCCAGTTATTTCTTGCTGTGGACGCATCACTTCCCACCACAGTCGCCTTTTCCTTTGCGTGCTGCGCCTCTCCGCGGTGCTTTACGGTAATGGTACTGATGCGGGATGAGTCAGGCGATATGATGCTGCTGCTACTGCTGCCATTTCATCAGCAGCGAAAGCCCCACAAACACACAGCGAACACAGACGTGATACCGCGGGATTCCCCCCTTCTCTCTCTCTACCTCTCTCTCCCTCCCTCTCTCTCTCTCTCTCTCTCTGACAGCGCTGCCTTCACATACAGAGGCTCGTTCGTGGTTTGAATTCGTGGCTGGAAGCGCAAGATCTTTTTCTCTCTCTCTCTCTCTCTCTCTCTTTCTCTTTCTTTCTTTCTTTTGCACCTGCTCTGGATGCGATTTTCTCTTGGCTCTATAGCTCTCGCCTCCTCGGGCCTGGCATTGGGCAAACACACAGCGCAGGCCCACAGCGCACACTGTAGCCTCTGTTTCGCAGGGCTGTGAGGCTACTTAACAGTAACAGCCACTCTTTGGAAGGCTTTTTGTGTCCGGGTTTGGGTTCGTTTTATCGGGTCGTTCCAGCCGGACCCGTCGGTACCATGGAGCCGACATCAGCCTGGTGCTAGGAACGGCACGAGAGGGACAGGAAAGCATCGTTATCTGGCCGATAAACTCCACTCCTGCTGCTCCAAGTAGGCTACTGTTTTCTCTCTGTATAACTGCTGTTTATCATGCCATTATACGCCTAAAGGTGGTCGCAAAAGGAAATCATGAAATTCTTCTTTTTCAGTCACTGGTCAAATAATAGCATATAAACTGTAGCCTATAGATTAGAACAACCTCCGATACAAGACGTTTTATAAGTGTGGGGGATCCACCGTAATAATGTGTATTAAACTCTCTCAGATATTCAAATAGGCTTATACTCAGAACAAAAATAAAAATGTAGGTTCATAGGCCGCTTGAATATTGCAGAAAATGTTGTTTTGTATTAAATGTAGAGGACATATTGATCGGAAAAAAACCACAGGAAGTTAAGGGCAGTCACTTCAGGCAAAAAAAATGTTTTCAAAACAAAACAAGTTTTTCTCAAGCAATGGTAAATTTGGAGATGTCTGTCTAGTTTGCTTCCATAACATGTCTTCTTTTCATACCAGAAATCTCAACTAATAAAACACTTACATTGACTACATTTTCCAAAATCATTCTTAGCACTATTCTGAAGGATTCTACAGAAGGATTTCTTCATATGTTGTTAATTACCTGATTTATGATACATTTTGTTCGTAAACACATGCCCAAAAAAAAAGCATTTTTAAAGCCTGTACGCATAGTAGTTGTGTTAGTACAGTAGAGTGAAAGAAAAGGCTGTATCCAGAATCTGTTCAGTAACACCATGAGACACTACAATGATGACACTACAAGAATAGGCTATTTTTAAAAATCAACTGGCAAAGTTTCATGATGATATCTATTAGTTGAAACTTTTACCCGATTCACCAGCTGTGTCTCACATTAAAATATTCAATATATAATATAATAGCATAATGTGTTTGACAGTCACATAGGAAGTAGGAAGACATCAGAAACACCCAGTTAACAACAAGGCATTGGTACATGCATATAGACTTTAGACAGGTCCATCTGTGACTGTTGGATATGTGATACTCTGTGTGTGGTTGTACAAGTACACACACACACACACACACACACACACACACACACACACACACCTCCTCCTCCAAAATCACTTCCGGTGTTTCGGGCCCATACGGAGGCTATTCACCGGGGATTGGGCCACTGATGTTTGCATACCGACCGAGCTACGCAACCCAACCCCAGCAACACACACACACACACACACACACACACACACACACACACACACACACACACACACACACACACACTCACACACACACAGGGGGGATGAGGCTGTGTCTGTGTCTGGCTCCCTGCCTGCCTGATGATGGCCTGATCAGGGAAAACCGTAGTGTGGAGATATACAGTGCAACATCGGGGTGAGAAAATATACTATTAAATTATTTGGAGGAAGCTACTCAAAGATTTTTACTAAAAGTATAATAAATAATACAGTGTAGAAATACAAGTTGATATACTGCAATCAAAAAGTAGTGTTAAAAACATTATGCACATATACTGTTATAGCAAATCTAACAGTCTGTAACTCTTGTTATACAAATAAATGAATTCATGTTCAGAACATCCTTTCAGCAACAGCCATCATGCTACAAAACACAGTCTTACCGGAGCTGCTAGATGCAGTCTGCTGGGCGTTGAGTTGAGAAGGTTGGTTATGTCATAATCCCAAGTGTCAATAAGTTTTCTTCCAAAAGACAAAAGTGTCGAGTTGTTCAGGCGTCTAGTCAACATGGACGATCTCTGGCACGTTACTTTGGATCCTGTTTGTTAAAGGGAAAAGTCTCTCAACGCTGCAGGAAGTTGAAGGCAGTGTCAGCAATGGGCCTTAACAAACTATCATGTAGTTTAAATGTGGCTCAACGACAGCTGTTTATAGCCATAGTTTAGTTAGCTACCAGCCAAATGTAACTAACACATCAGCAATGGGTCTTAAACTAGAGATGAAGTTGATTCCCCCATTCATTCAAGAAAGACAGTTAAAAAATGTAAATTTAAAATATATATATTTTTTTAATTTATTAATTAATTGATATTATTTTCATGAATCTGATTGGGTGGGCCACCAGTCAATCTGGGATCTATAGATCCGCCCCTGCTAACAACTCCAACTTCAGTTTGTCAACATGAAGCCGATTTTAGATACTTTGTATGTGACTTGGTAAATGAACAGGTCTATTTTGAGAATGAGACCCCATGTCTCAATACGATTACCTTTATAATTAAATGTTACCTTTTTGTAAGAAGCACCTTTTAATTGTTAGGCTCAAATAAATCTAGTAAAAAGTTCAATATTTCCCTCTGAAGTATGGAGGAGGAAAGTAGAAAGTGGCTGAGAATGGAAATACTCCAGTAAAGTACAAGTATGTCAAAAATTGCACCAAAGTAAATCACTTAAATGGTGTCCTTTAGACGTCTCGTAATGGGAAAGAAATGCGATAAAAAGCTGCTATAGTCAGAGCAGGATATAAACAAAGTCACGCAGGGTCACACTCACACCTCAAAAAATACCAAAAACCTGGAATGAAAAGGGGCCGATAATCCAGAAGGCCGGTAATTAAAACATCACTTGACGACATCAAGTGACGCTGAAAACATAAGAGGATTTTTTCTTTCGTTCTATTATATCTCGTGGTGTGAACACAGTCAGGCACAATGGGCCAGTTATGTGTGTCAGAGAATGTGAGGGCAACCAGCCAATTAACAGTTATATTGCTGTAGCTGTTGGAGGCATAGTCAGCCCAGGAATATGTATTGTTTTAATATGACTTAATATGAGTATTGTGGTCCCCTAATGTTGTGAAAAAGATATGTTTTTACTAAGAATACTATAAATGTTTTAGCGAAAGCGGAGAAAATAATGGAAATGTATCGACAGTACATTAAAGGTGCTCTGAGGCACTTTCAGGTTGTGTTAATTCTTGCGCCCCCTTTGGACAATAGCGGTAGTGTTTTTACTACGCTATGCAACCGTTGTTCCTGGGTGAGCGTATACCCATGACACAGGCAATAAAACAAACTATATAAAAATAGCATTCTTTGCACTGATGGTCTTGTGTGCTGTTACATGTCATTTATGATCATCAGAGGAAAATTCGACTGTTTCAGAAATATTTGAAAGTTCCTCGTAGCTTTAACTTGCCACCCACACAGAGGGCTGTTTAGATCCATTAAACGAAAAGTAGTTTTAAACCTACGAACAATGGGTCACGGTAATACAGTATTAGCCTATATTGATGGTGTTATGATCCATACTGGGTTACATTTCTAACCCAGATATGCTTTAAGTGTGTAGCCTAGGCCTAATATGTTTCCTGTTGTTTTGATAGAAAGGCTGCAGTAAATAATTATGTTAGATATGATAATCTAAAATCGATGTCTCTCTCTCTCTCTCTCTCGTAGACGCACGCGCCTACACATACACACACACACACACACACACCTGTGAGCGCGCTACCGACAGACCGACAGACAGACAGGCGAAGAAGAAGAAGTCATGGAGGCGATATGGCTCTATCAGTTCCGGCTGATCGTTATCGGTGACTCCACGGTGGGGAAGTCGTGTCTGATTCGGCGGTTCACGGAGGGCCGCTTTGCCCAGGTGTCGGACCCTACCGTCGGCGTGGATTTCTTCTCGCGCCTGGTGGAGATCGAACCGGGCAAGAGGATCAAGCTACAGATCTGGGATACAGCGGGTCAGGAGCGCTTCAGGTAAGTAACAGCTGTGTGGGGGCGAAGACAGTGTGTGGGGGCGAAGACAGTGTGTGTGTGTGTGTGTGTGTGTGTGTGTGTGTGTGTGTGTGTGTGTGTGTGTGTGTGTGTGTGTGTGTTATAGTTATCATAATATCGTGTCGTGCATTTGTTTTTTAGGCTGCGAAAGTGAAAGTGGCGATACTCCACTGTAAAAAAAATACCACAATTCAAGTCAAAACATGCCTTCTAAGAAATGCTATTAGCAAACATACAAACCTACAAACATAGTAACAGTAATCTTACAGAATGACCCCATTCTGTGTCCTATATAATAATGTAAAACTATTTTATATATTGCTGGCTATTTTAATCTATCAAATTAGGTGTATTACATATTTAATGAGATGATCATTTTTAGCGTAATTTACAATCTGAGTTTGAAAAGTATGAATGAATGAAAACATTTATTTTCTAGTGTATTACAAAAATAAAATATTTCCTAGTGGAGTAGAAGTTTGAAGTAGTCCTAGCACGAAATCGAAACACAGGTTGCGTTCCGAATCGCATACTCTTTCTTTTTTCTATTCTACATACTACATCTGATGATCCGACTATCTAGTTAGGATGCAGTAGACATACTATTGGGACATACTTTTACTCTCTTATTTCATCATAACATTGCGCCTTGATCTTGCCTCTTGCTTTTATATCCGTCGCATCCCCGTTTGTTTTCATATGGAGGCTTCGTCGATGTGACGTCACTTCACGTGCGCACTGGATTGTGGGTCAGAATTGCCCAAATAGGATGCAGTTTTCAACACTAACAATCTTGGCCGGATGAAGTAGAACATCCGGGTACTTCTAACCATCCTAAATCTGGCCACAAGAATCGGGACATCCTAAATCCTTTTTTTCTACATACTATATAGTAGAAAGTATGCGATTCGGAACGCAACCACAGTTCAAGTACCTTTACAATCCTATTAATAGACTGAGCTTCTATTGGGGGCGACCATAGAGGCTCAGTCCTCTTCACAGCAGACCACGGGTTAGAATCCAGCCCGCGGTCGTTCTCTGCATGTCATTCCCCTCTCTGCCCCATTTCACCTCTGTCTCTCCAAACGGTCTAATAAAAAGCATAAAATTACAAAGAAATTAAATGGTATTAGATACACAAGTGGGTGAAACATTAACTGATGTGTTGTGGATATCAAGTTGGGAAGAGTTGCTTTTGCAGAAGTGAAAGATAGATGGACTTCCCTTCAATGGACAATGGCTTGTGTGAGAGCAGAAAGTGAACACATAGAAGTATTTCCTTTCGAAAAGATCAATAAAAAAAATCCCATTATTACAAATTCCCATTATTAAAAATTCTGAAGAATAGTCAATAGATAACAGAAACATCCTGACACATCTTATATATATGTCCATAAAGATGCTGTTTTTAAAATCATAAAGCTGTGCACTTTGACCAATCAGAGCAAGACTCAGATTCTCTCTTCTTCTTGGCTGTTGGGATTGTCCATTCACTTTGGCACGACGTTGTTGGTGTAGAGCGTGTCAGGGAGGAACCATAGGGGAGGGACCAAAGAGAACAAGTGGAGCGGTTGATGCAGTTGAATTCGAATCTCTATCCCAACTGCCATTTTCTTCTCAAATCCTCCACCCCAGCTTTATTGGAAATTGAGCGATTAGTACGTAATAATGTTAGGGAGGAGCTTGACAACAACAGCCTGCCGACTAAACGACTAAAGGCAGTTGTTTTGTGATGAGTAAACAAATGCAATTTCAACTTAAGAGCTGAAATATAATGTATGTTAAATGTGTAGGTTAAGTGTGTATGTGTGTGTTAAATAGGATGAGGGTTAAGGCTGCAGGCAAAAGATATTTTTCAAGCACTGGACAATTTTGTGATTTTTGGCTATTTTGCTTCCATTACATGTCTTCCTTCATACTAGTATTAAATAGCACATGAACTCAAGGGTGGGGCCTCAATTTCTTTGTTAAGTTGTACTGAATGTCTGATAAATCTCTACTTATCACGAAGGTCCCAGACAATATTTATTTTGATACAATAAGTTAGCCATTTTGACTCATGTACAGTAGCCAGCCATTTTAGGAAAACATCAAAGATTGGCTTGAATGGGTGCTCCGGTGGCGTAGTGGATAGAGCGTTTACCATATTGGCTCCGGCCTTCGTTGCAGTGGTCGCGGGTTCAAATCCGACCCGTGGACCTTTACTGCAGGTCGCCCCCCCCCCCCCCCTCTCTCTCTCTCTCTCTGTCTCCCCATTTCAACTCTGTACTGTCTAATAAAGCTTTAACTTTTTGATATTTTACATATTTTGGGGGATTTTGTGTCAATGCCGTTTAACTTTAATCTACTGGTTTAGACTTGAATCCAATTCATAGTCCTTGTCTGTTCTGTGATCCTACTGATGATACAGATCTCATACTAGTGACTGTTTCATCTACTGTCTTCCTTCCCTTAAATACAGAGATATAAATATACGTGTGTGTGTGTGTGTGTCGAATTAAATGAATCACTTACTGGTTCTGAATATTTTGCCACCTACTCCTCCTCTCTCACTGTATTATCTCTTTCCACCTCTTCCTCCAGTCTGTAATTTTCCTTTCCGTTATATATGTGCGTGCGTGTGTGTGTGTGTGTTGTCATGACGTTCTCTGTGTGAGGATTCTGTGGGAAGATAGACGCATCATAAGGGGGTTGTGTGTGTGCATGTGTGTGTGTGCGTGTTTGTGTGTGTGTGGTGTGTGTGTGTGTGCAGGGTGTCACATCTCATTAGAATCTAGCAGCACTTCGTGTCCCGGTTGAGCTGCAGTGTTTGTTTTGTATAAATCATAAAGGACTAAATGGTTTTCACTGATATTAACTTTTAATGGTGGGTTTCATATCTATCTATCTATCTATCTATCTATCTATCTATCTATCTATCTATCTATCTATCTATCTATCTATCTATCTATCTATCTATCTATCTATCTATCTATCTATCTATCTATCTATCTATCTATCTATCTATCTATCCATCCATCCACCAAGAATTAATTGACACTAACAAAATATGTTTTTGTTAACTAACTGCAGGCTCTGCAAAATGTAAACAACCCCCCCTCCTCTGTAACTACGCACCTTTAATCTATTTTAAAGCTTATTTTGGGTCATTTTCGAGCTTTATTAGACAGCACAGAGTTGAAATGGGGAGACAGAGAGAGAGAGAGAGAGAGAGAGAGGGGATGACCTGCAGTAAAGGTCCACAGGTTGGATTTGAACCCGCGACCACTGCTATGAAGGTCCGGAGCCGATATGGTACTCGCTCTATCCACTACACCACCGGAGAGCCCCCGCCTTTAATCTACTATTTAAAAATAATAAACTAAATACTAAATCTATTTCTGCAGGTCCATCACACGGGCGTACTACCGTAACTCCGTGGGCGGGCTCCTCTTGTTCGACATAACCAACCGACGCTCATTCCAGAACGTCCACGACTGGCTGGAAGAGGCTCGCAGCCACGTGCAGCCACACAGCATCGTTTTCCTGCTGGTCGGACACAAGTGTGACCTGGAGGCACAGCGCCAGGTGGGTAACGCATGAAACAATTCACATGGGCTGTGTTTCGAAAAGCCCTACTAACGTCCTGCTCATACTATTTTTTTTTTTAAGATAATCTTTTGTCATTTTCAAGCTTTATTGACAGTACAGAGTTGAAATGGGGAGACAGAGAGAGAGAGAGAGGGGGGATGACCTGCAGTAAAGGTCCACAGGTCGGATTTGAACCTGCGACCACTGCAACGAAGGCCGGAGCCAATATGGCGGGCGCTCTATCCACTACGCCACCGGAGCGCCCCACTCATACTTATTTTGACGTCAATTTGAGTATGTGATGGTTGTGTATGCGAGTTTGTGTACTGTAGGTGAGAAATGCCCGGATGAGTACTAACTGAGATACTTTTCCTCAACCGCCCCACATTGCAGTAACGTATGATTAAGCAATAGCTCACGACAGGCGGTTGAATGTGCTCATCATAACTGTGGTATGATGAGGGCATTTCACAGACTTAAGTGAGCTATTGGTTTGTATAAAACGGTCACAAGTATGGTGAGATGAAAGTCATACATAGACGTACTACCATTTAAATGTTTTATTCAATCAAAAAAATCAGTTAATCAGATCGCTGGATTTAAGCCACCCGTTTTAAAACGGGTGGCTTAAATCCAGCGATCCGATTGGTTCCTAACTGTTGTATAATGGGCGTATACATAACTGCTATGACGTCCAATCAGTTTGCAGAGTTCCATATCACTTCGCGATTGAGAATTTTTCCTGTGATGATCATTAATTACATGTAACAGCAAACAATGGCCATCAGTGCAAAGAATGCTATTTTTATGTCGTTTTTCTTAATGCCTTTGTCATGGCTATACGCTTCACCCAGGAACAACAGCTGGTGTAGTAAAAAACACTAACGCTTTGGTCCAAAGGGGGGTGTAGGAAATAACACAAACTGAAAATTCCTCGGAGCACCTTTAAATAGAAAAATAACCTTTTGTTCACATTTAGATCAGCTCACATTTGTATCAGAGAAGATGTTTTCATTGTTTGTTCAGTTCTCTTGAGGCGCAGCTTGAGACAAAGCAAAAAATATCCCCCATTGAAATTCAGACATCAGAGGATGACACTGCAAAAAACGCTCTGCATCACAGTGTCTGCACTCACACACAGTGTTGAAGGAGCAGGATTTAAGTTATGTAACGTTTCCTGTCTTAACCGCTTCATTTTAAGCTGGATTTGTTCACTCAAATCATTAAATGTTGAACTAGAAGGCTAATTTACAAGCCACATATCGCACTTGTCTCAGAATATAGACAATGCATTAATGTACTCGGACACAGACAGACAGACAGACAGACAGACAGACAGACAAAGAAAAAATCACTGAATATCTTCCATTTCTTGCACTTCAGAATACAGACAATGATTTTTTTCTCAAGGTCTCCTATCCACCGCAGGGCGAATGTAGCTTTATTTGTTTTATATTGGATTTGCAACACACTCAATTTATTGTCATATTTAAGGGACCGTGTCATTTATCTCCCAGCCACTGGCAACGGTTGTCAGGCACAAAACCTCAGTGTTGGAAACTTAGATAATTTACTCCATTACAGCGATCTAGTGGATAAAAAAAGGTTATACAAGCCATTAACAGGTTTTTCTAGACTTAAAGGTGCTCCGAGGAACTTTCAGTTTGTGTTCATTCTTGCGCCCCCTTTGGACAAAAGCGGTAGTGTTTTTACTACGTCAGCTGTTGTTCCTGGGTGAGCGTATACCCATGACAAAGGCATTAAGAAAAACTATATAAAAATAGCATTCTTTGCACTGATGGTCTCGTTTGCTGTCACAAAATTTGACTGTTTCAGGAATATTTAAAAATTCCTCGTAGCACCTTTAAATACAGTAGTTCTTCTTTGACCTCTAGGTTGTGGGATTAATCAAACAGTTTGTCAGCTATAACTACGCAGTCCGCAGCCCAAAGCTAATATTGTCTAAAGATTGTCGCACCAGAGGGGTTGAATTATTAGTTTGTTGTTCATCATAATAGCACATCAATCTGCCCCGTGTGTTAAGATTGAGATTATTTTGAGGCCTATAAAGTGGGATTTATGGTCCGGGGATTTGGCAGGGAATTTATTCATCAATACTCTCCAATCTAAAAATGAATGAATCTTATGTTGCCGTGGTGAAATCAACGGCTGAAATACATTGCTGAACGATAAACCCAAACATATGATTGCCACCAGACCTTTGAATCAAGTATGAAACCAGCTAAAAGCCTTTTTCTTCACTGCTTGAAGATTTTGAGTAATGTTTTTTTAGGTTCTCAAGTACTCAACTTAGTTCCTCTGCGGTAATTTGAGGATCCTGAACAGTTCCAAAGACATGTCATGACAATACTTTCTGATAGCACAGGAACTATCAGGTGGAGTTTATGTTTTTCTTCCACAATCAGGCAATTTTAAAGTTGGTAGCAGGTTCTTTTACATCATAGAAAAACTAAAAAAGCGTAATAGCGTACAGCCGGTACCATGAAGTTGAAAAGCGCCACAAGACCCTTAACAGGGAAGTGGTCTTGACCCTTGGTCGAGTCATGAAATCAATATGGAGCAGATTGTCTAAACCTCTGACATATTGAACCCATTCGAACTTCATCATACTTCCTGATAGCACTGTAAAAGAAACTGAACAAAAGTAAAATTAAAACTGTTCTTTTCGTCTCACTTGGGCGCTCTGGTGGCGTAGTGGATAGAGCGCGTACCATATCGGCTCCGGCCTTCATTGCAGTGGTCGTGGGTTCAAATCCGACCTGTGGACCTTTACTGCAGGTCATCCCCTCTCTCTCTGTCTCCCCATACTAAAGCTTGAAAATGCCAAAAGAAATATTATAATCTTTTCGTCTCACTTGATGTGTTTTTTGTAGGTGACTCGCCAGGAAGCGGAGAAGCTAGCGGGTGCGTACGGGATGCGCTACGTCGAGACCTCGGCCCGGGACGCCATCAACGTAGAACACGCCTTCACGGAGCTGACGAGGGACATCTTCGCTCTGGTTCGGTCCGGAGACATCAGCATCCAGGAGGGCTGGGAGGGCGTGAAGAGCGGCTTCGTGCCCAACGTGGTTCACTCCTCGGAGGAAGTGACCAAGAGCGACCGCCGCTGCCTCTGCTGAGCTGGTCTGAGGAAGAGTTTTGGGACCGAAAAAAAAGGTGAAAAAGAACGAACGAACGAGATCCCGGGAAAGGATTCTGGCAAGACTGAGGTGTCAGCAGAATGAAACTGCTCTGACTGATAGAAACTGTTGCTAGGGCTGGATCATCCGTGGGTTGCGAGTGACAAACTGGATACAGAACTTATGAGGAATTGTATTGGAAAAGAAAGGGCTGGTATAAGTCAGAGAGGAATGTCTTGAACGTAGGTGGGTAGCTGGAGGGTTTTGCCCATTTCTGTGTTCCCTTTTGCTTCCCCCCAGATAGGAAAGGAACAAGAGATTCTCAATTATCTATGAGGGCTCCCATGATTCAATTCCTTTTATTTTAAGGTTTTGGGCGGAATTCCTTTTAACTGAAAATTCCGTCCGCGAAAGTCTTAGGAAAGGCCTTAAAAAAGGAGCATCCATTTTGGTTTCTTCTTCACCAAAATATGACGACAAACTTTTGACATGTTAAAATATTTCTTTATTCCATCATCTCGTCCTTCTCCTCTCTTCCCTCTAATTCTTAATCTCCTCCAATATGCAATTACATAATCACATAGGAAACGGTCACTTTTTTCGTTGGGGGTCCGACACACTCCTAAGCACATGACATACGAAAAAAGAAAATTGTCAGCAACTTTAGATCCAACCTTCAACCGTTGACAAGAGTTGGGGACATTCTGTGGCACATTCCACCATGAGAGCTCGATTGAGAAGTCCTGGAAGTCTGAAATATAATAAATTTAGCCCGATGCACCGTTCTCGTAGCTGGGACAATAAGGTCTCAATTGAGCTCAAAAACTACATGATTATATCCACTATCATTCTGCTAAATATCGCACTATAAAATTCAAACTATACAAATCCACCCACCAAGTTCCTCATGGACTCCATAAACAGGCAGAGACAACGTGTACAGCTAAACTGACCACATGAGGACATCTTGGACAACAGCTCAACGACTCCTAACTGTCTGCCTTTTTTTGCGGAGGACTTTTAAGGTGGAATGTTAGGAATGTCGGGGCAAGAATAAGCACCTTAATGACCAAGTCCACCTTAACTGTAGAGAATCATTTAGGACTTATGAAGGGTGCTGCACAGGCCGGAGATAATGTATTCCAAGTTGAAAGCAAAGCGAACAGAGAAGAGGGACCAGACCACTGATTCCACAAATGAACTCAAATGCCCACAATACACGCACACGGATAATACAATGCAAAGAATGTCCAACTGGCAGCCATTAAAGGTGCACTATGTAGTTTCAGAGAGGAGGGGGATTTGTTTACATTCTTAGTGCCTGCAGTTAGTTTACAAAATATAGTTTCTCTATATGTAATTCTTAGTATTGAAACTAAATTATTTTGAGGAACCTGGAACCAAACGTAAGACTAGAATATGTTTGTAAACCAAAATGTGGGCCCTGTTGCTGTAAACAACAACAACAACAACAGTGGAACAGTAACTTTTCAGGAAGCTTTCTAACTTTCTAACAAACAGTGTTCCAGGGATCACATTTTCCTGAGGACCCTGGAAAATGTTCACTTATCTATCCGACACGTCAAAAGTTACATAGTGCACCTTTAAATCGAGCAAACACGGATACAGGCAGAGGTAAAAAACAAGGTTACATTTTGTGCTTTTTTCATGTGTTTTACGCTACATTATGGAAACGAGTGACATATTGCCAGAAAAGATCAATCTGTAACAAAAAAACATTAGCCAATAGAGTTTTCCCTGATGCCTTCGAGTTTTGGAAATCCAACATTGAAGGTTATATTTCATCTGTCTGTCCTCCCTTCTCTGCTTGCTGTATCATCGCCAGTGCGTTCTACAGATACACTTTCAAACGTTCCCAAGTGTACGCCATGGAGTTGACACTTCAGAAGGGTTAGGGTCTGTGTGTGTGTGAGTGAGTGAGTGAGTGAGTGTGTGTGTGTGTGTGTGTGTGTGAGAGAGAGTGAGTGAGTGAGTGAGTGAGTGAGTGAGTGAGTGAGTGAGTGAGTGAGTGTGAGTGAGTGAGTGAGTGTGTGTGTGTGTGTGTGTGTGTGTGTGTGTGTGTGTGTGTGACAGAATGAGTGAGTGAGTGTGTGTGTGTGTGTGTGTGAGAGTGAGTGAGTGAGTGAGTGAGTGAGTGAGTGAGTGTGTGTGTGTGAGAGAGTGAGTGAGTGAGTGTGTGTGTGTGTGTGTGTGTGTGTGAGAGAGAGTGAGTGAGTGAGTGAGTGTGTGTGTGTGCCAAGATGTCAGCCAGTTTGGTAGATCCGCTCCACTGTACAGCACCCAGTTGGATATCTCTTAAGCTTTGTAATATCTTGCTGCTTCCACTCTGAACTATTGTCTTAAATAAAATACTGAAATCCTTTTATTCACTTTCTTGCTAAGAGTCAGATTAGAAGCTGCGTGATCTCGTGTCCATTAAATATGAAGCTATTATTTCCAGTAGCCATGCAGGTAAAGCTTAGCATAGCATTCAGAATTGAAACGGCCGGGCTCTCCAAATTCATCTACTCAATCTTCAACAATAAATAAAAATTAATAAGCAAAATGGCCCGGTTTTTACAGAGAATAGACCATGTATGCTGGATTATTTTTAACAGTACAGACATCAGAGTATTTGTCAGTCACCTCATCTTAACTCTCAGCAAGAAAGCAGATAAGCAAATTTCATAAAATGTTGGATCCATTAATTTAAGTAGCTATAATAAAATACAAAGTCTCTAAAATGTCTTTTTGAGTCTTTTTTCTTTAAAGATGAAAGAGGAGGCCTATATCTAAAGGCCTTCTTTCTTTGCTAGACACCCAACCATCAGTTTATAAGAGTCTGGAAGTGACTGTGAACATTTGGTCTCACTGTGAGTGAAGGGAATTAGTTTTCTGCAGAGTCTTCGGTCAGTCACATCAAGAGATTACTGAATTGAAAAGAAACAGTTTTTGGCCGACTTCGCAAACAGTCCACTCCGTCAAACTTATTCGATATTTACAGCTCTGGAAAAAATGAAGAGACCAGTCTGGATTTTTCTTAAAGGGACACTGTGTAACATTTTAAGTAATTTATTAGCTAAAATAAATATCCTCATTCATAAATATGTCCTCATTGGTTTAAAATCACCTCTGCCAAAAATCTGAATTATCCTCCTGAGCGGAGAATTACAAATATTAATATGACATTTTGTCCATTGAGCAGGCAAGTCTCATGGAGGAATCCATGTTTTTGGAATGTCATCAGATGCATTGTTTAAAATTTAGAATTGTTCTTGTCCTTGAAGGCCACTGTAGCTTCTGTTATTATTCGAAAGGGTTGGGGTTACCCAGGGAGCGTTGCATTCTGGAACTTTCTAGAACTTTCTTGATGATGTCACATTACACAGTGTCCCTTTAAATCTTCTTCTCCACATTACTTAATGGAAATGCTCTTTAATGACAACATTTTTGGCGGGGAATTTGGTAGAAATGTTGTCAGTAGTTTATATTATAAAACCAAAATGTTCGTTCTTCTCAAGCATAGAAACCTATAAATAGCCAACCATGAGAGACTGAATATTTGGATTGGTCTCTTATTTTTTTCCCCTGAGCTGTATTTCCACACAAGTACAAGGCTCTTTTATTGATCGAGGGCTTTGCTTGGTGAACCATTTAAAAATAAATAAAGAAGTGGATATTTAGAGTTGCTGACACAGTCACCTCAGGCCTCGCGTGGGGGACGGAGAAAGGAGGGAGGTTCTCGTAGGCCTACATGATGGAAAGCAGTTTGAAAGTAAAGCAATCGGGTCTCTGGCGTTTTTCCAGTGATTTACTGGCATTACGCACCGTTTCTCATGCCTGCATCCTTCTCTGCAGCATTCGGTTTCTCACACACACACACACACAGAATACGTGACACTGCCACACTCTTTTTAAATGTCGGTAAAGAGGTTGTTATCTTATCAACAAAACTGCAATCTCACACACAAGCTGGGAAAAGGAATCTGTTATACAAATATACAGCTCTGGAAAGAATTATGAGACCACTCCAATGTTCAGTGTCTCTCATTTTACTATTTAGAGGCATATGTTTGAGTAGAATGAACATTTTGGTTTTATAATATGAACTACTGACAACATTTCTAACAAATTCACAATAAGAATATTGTCATTAAGAGCATTTCCATCGAGTTATGTAGAGATGAAGTTTGAAGAAAAATCCAGATGTTTGAAGAAATACTTTGAGATTTTGAGTAATTTGCCTTTTAGCTGCAGGTTTTTCTACTCAGACAGGCAGGAGCCGCAGTGCAACAAAAATGTTTTATTTGTTCTTTTCAACCCCCCCGAGCTGTACAGATAAAACTGTATATCACCGTCCTTAATACTATAGGGTAGAGTAGACAGTCTCTCTTCCTCTGCCCTAGTTTTCTCTCAACAAACTGAAATGTACTTATAAAAATAAAATGTGACTGAATTTATCCTATTCTCAATCTGTTAAGTATTCGAGACAAAGGACGTTTGAATTAGAATAGTATGACGAAATGTGTTCAAGATCTTTAAAAAAATTGGGGAATATTTATAATAGTTGACACTTATGAGAAATAATTGTGTATATTAAAACGCTGCTTATAAATGACTATCTTCGGATTGACAATTGAAATGTCATATTTTATAATATATCAGTCACAGGGGACAAATTAAAACTTTTACTATGTTACAAGGAGTCGGGTTGGTTGAAAAATGAATACAAAATGGCTGAAGTTGCAAAGTAATGAGGTGCTTTTATTTAAAAAAAAAGGAGTGACAAAACTACAAAAACGGACGTCCAAACAAAGCAAAACAAAGATTCAAAAAGATTGATCAAAAAGGTGTCTTCAAAAATAACTCTACCGTCACACACTGAATTTTAAGACTGACCCCAGTCACAAATGCTTGCAGGCTTTTAAAGGCCTAGCCCCTCCCCTTAGCCAAACCATTCACTTAACTATCAATCAACTACAAATTAACCCAGTTTACACTTTCTTTAACATGTATTTACTACACCACATTTTCCCTCTCCCTGTATTGATTATGTCCATAATCACATCTTCCATAAACATGTTACTCTACACACAAGCTGAGCTACAATCACATGTCACCCCTGGGCCAACATCAGATGGTATCTCCCCGTTTCAGCCCATCTGATTCACCTGGTTGCCACCTGGTAAGAGTTGAAAATGTTAGGTATACAGGATGGAATAAACAATAATTGTGTGTGCGTTAACTAACCGTCTTAAGTGACATGGGCTTTATGTCACATACTATTAGGGGTACTTCTTTTATTTTGAAAAATGATTGTATATGATTTTGTAAAAAGGACTTTTATTTGTGTAACCGGTATTTGAGCTAGTAAGGATTGGAATGTCCGTGTGCATTTGGAATGTTTTTGAGTTTCCACGTGTGTGTGTCATCAAAGGTGGATTCTAGAATCACATTTTAAGAATCTATGACTCTGTGACTATGTTTTGCCCATTTGTAAAAAAATAAGTGAGTTTCAAAGAAGACTGAAGAATCACAAACAAGCAAGCGCCATATTTAAAAAACAGAGACAATCTTAGAAAACAAAAAAATAACTGAGGACACAATGGATCGACCTCAAACTTCTACCGGCTCTTCAAATCCTTCTGCTTCTGCTTCTCTGTCTACTATCGGGGCAGAGAGTGAGGACCAGCTCCGATTGTTCGTCACCTTGCTTACCGTTCAAGTGTTGACCAAGTGTCACGCTTTCCAAAACCGCAGCCCGGAAGAGTGGTCGGCCCGCACCGAAAAACTGGTGTCCCGTACTATGGTGGGTCTATCCATCAAGGAAGGCTTCTGCCCCGACCCAAAGAGCGCCAAGAAAGTCTCCAAGGCCGTGGTGAGGGACCTGGAAAAGAGGTTTTTCGGGAGGGGGCTACTGCGCTCCGTTATGTTGAGTCAGGATCCACTTGTGGAGGAAGCCATCGTCCAGTGTCTACAAGGGAATATCAAGGACCTGCCTACTACACTCGCGACGAAAACCGGATCGAGATTCGTGAAAGATGTGCTGCAGTTTGTGGCTTGTGTTGCAAGTTACACTGGTCTAAAGCAGTAGCCTACACTGGGAAATCCAAAACAGCATATTTTGTAATAAAACAGCAATTCTAGACAGATAAGGGAACGATTCAGACTTCTGCATATATTTTTTATTTTATTTTACCGTCTGCAGTGTCACTTCCTACCACTGGGTGGAGTTCCTGGACAGTTGTTTGACTTTGTGCAACTAGTCAGCGAATGTGCTTAAAATTAGCCAGAGAAGAATCTTTCTTTGAAGACATTAGAGCACAAATACATTAAGTTAAAATGCATGAAAATCCCTGCATTTCAATACCCATACGTTCATATTATTTAGTATGCCTGAAAAAGATTTAGGATGTCCCAAAACATGTATGTGAAATGCAGTATGCAAAAAAAAAAAATGCCTGGATGCCCTAATACATCCAATTGCACGTTGTAGAATGCAAACCAGCATACTAGTAGACCTACACAGTAGAGTAGTGAAAAAGTATGTGATTTGGAACGCAGGGAATGTCTCATCTATAAGCTGCTTATTCAGGCTTCTCTGTCCAAAGATTTGAAAGGACAGGAAAGGAAAGGAAAGGAGTCACATTTTGAGGGGGATGGAAAAGTTAAGAGAGAAAGCTGCAGTGAATGAAGAGGGAAGTAAAGACAATCGTTAGTTACTTTTAACAAGGACATTATTATTTTTTTTTTTTTGCTAAAAAGCGAATATAGCCGACTATGATGGAAAACAAGTGTCTGAGGAAATTTTTTATTTTAAATAATTTAATTTTGTGATATCTAAATTGGATTTTTAAACAATTAATAGATTAAAATAACTAAGAATTTAATTTGTATATCAAGTTAGTAAAATTGAAAAATGCACAAAATTCTAGAGCCCATTTATTCATTAAAAATACCTTAATTTTTTATTTATTTTTAATCAATTAATTAAAGGTTTTTCAATTATTTGTTTGACACTTGTGGTCTTCCGTACCAAACATCTTCAACTGTAGATACCCAATTGGTGCATGGAAGTTAGTTACTGTAAATAGATGGAGTAACTAATTGTTCATTCTTGATTTTTTTGGGGGGGAAAAGACCGTTTTCTGCCACCATTGGACTCCAAGCATCTCTTTATATTTTCAGAGGAATACACAACACACAGAGGAGCGGGTCAAGGTCTCTTCTCTTTGCCCAAATGTTCGTATATTTTACTTCATTCGTTGTTTAATGAATACAGTGAGACACAAATAAATACAGACAGAACAGCGGCTGAAAGAGGAAAGGAGATAGATAGGAGTGTTGAAAGTCAAAATGGTAGATCCCTCTGAACTCCTAAAAAGTCCTGAAAACTGAAGCCTCAATGGCATTCTGAAATATTCTGTATTCTTCCTCTGTTGTGATCCGTGTTGTCCTTTTCCTTACGAGCCTAATTCAATGAACAACTCAGGTATAGAAAAAGAAAAAGAAAGAGTCTTACAATGTGGACAATGCTGCAAGTTGAGAAATATAAAGCAAGACGTGCAGGTCGGTGATGAGGAAGGGGGAAAATGTAAGTTTGGAAAAAGAAAAAGGGGACAATGCGATAGAACCTTCGTTATAGATAAACAGGAACATACTTATTAACAACTCATTAAAAAGAATACAAAAAATTGCCTCGTTGCCATTTTGTTTTTTTGTTAGTTTTTACTTGAAAAAATACTTTAAAAAGTAACAAATCAAACAGAAAAAAAAACAGTAGTGGTGGAAATTTGAGCTCGACTAGATAATAGGGCGCGTTCAAAATAAGAGTGTTATAGAGTGTTTTCATTTAGCTGGTCTTGTTAAAATCCAAATACTTAATGCCAACACACCACAACTTTAAGAGTATATTTCGAACATGCCCTCTTATCTGTAGAGCTCTGGGGTGAACATACACATGACTTTAGGGATGGGGAGTTTTATTTTAAATTTTTTTTTTCATAGACTAAAGGAGAAGTTATAGTTAGCAGACGGGAGGTGTGGATATTATGTCGGTATTAAGACTTGTCTGCAGGTTTGAGAAGGTTTTCTCTGCTCCTTCGCTTCACGTCCCAGTTGTAGACTCGGGCCATGTCTGAGGGGAGCGCTGAGTTAAAGGAACAAACTATCAAGACTGAACGCGAATATCGAAAAAGAGGCTGAAACACTTCATAGTTGGAGTCAGTGATTCTGGAGAACATTTGTTGTATTTTCAAAAATCACTTTGTCAAAAAACTGAGAATAACTCGCCATAATCTACTTCCTGTCCGTACTCTGTGTGCACTGAAAAAAAAAATCGGTTGTTAATACACAGCCTAGGCTCTGTAAAATGGTTTGTAAATAAAAGAGTATACAAACAAAGGGGCCAACCGCGCCAATGAAAATACCCTAACATTTTCTCACTTACCTCAAGTTTCTAACATAAAACTGTTGAAATGGAGGGTCATGAAAAAAGGATAAACTTTGGAAAAACTAGACAAAAAAAAAAAACTTAATTGACAGTAAAACGCTTCATCCATGGAAATGCAATACTCATTTTTAATCAGAAGATTTCACTATTTCTGCCAATCAAATGCTCCAAAATAAGGAATAATTCTCAACACAATAGCTTTACGGTGGTTTAGTGCTTCAAAAAGTTTGAACAACAGCAAATAAAAACACACAATTTTGCTTTTCAGAAAAACAACAAGCTCCCAAATAACTGTTCTATCACTTTTCATTAAGCCAAACCTGGGCGGACTAGTACACGGTGGAAGGATACTGACTTCGGTGGTGGTGAACTGGTCTCGCAGGAAGTCCAGATCGTCCTCGAGTGTCTCTAGGTTACGAGATGCGGTGGAGAGGTTCTTCTCTAGCAGAGCCTGGGCCTCGTCAATGTCGTACTCTAACATCACGTTAGCCTTTAGGGGGGCGGGGGTTGGGGGGGTGGGGGAGGGGATGAGTGACAGATGTTAACTCAAGTTATAATGCCTCCAGGGTAGGACTTCATATAAACAACAAACTGTTAAAAGGTGGAGTCAGCGATTCTGGAGAACGCTTGTAATCAAAATCACCATCGTCATCAAAAGAAAGTCATACAAGGAAATTCTTACTTTGTTTTCCACAGACTGAGTTAGTTAGTTGAATTTAATCCGTGCTACTCACCCCTAACCATAGACTTTAATCTGTGCTCTGCTACTCACCCCTAACCATAGACTTTAATCTGTGCTCTGCTACTCACCCCTAACCATAGACTTTAATCTGTGCTCTGCTACTCACCCCTAACCATAGACTTAAATCTGTGCTCTGCTACTCACCCCTAACCATAGACTTTAATCTGTGCTCTGCTACTCACCCCTAACCATAGACTTTAATCTGTGCTCTGCTACTCACCCCTAACCATAGACAGACTTTGTTGGTGGGCAGGACGGAGGCCTTGCAGTAAACGTTGTCAGCCAATAGGAAGTGTGTTTTCATTGGCTCTGTGGTCTCCTGGGAAGAACAACAGTAAAACAGGTTAAAATACCTCAATTATAAATATATATTTTTTTTCCATAAACGATTTTTATTGAATTATTTCTTTTTAAACAAACACACAAACATTCACAACTCCCCAAACAATCCTTGGACACATGGAAAAGACAAAAAAAAAAAAAAAAAAACATCAAAAAAAGACAATGCCGTCCAAATACATCACATGTACACACTAACTTCCAATATATTCATTAACATAGAACAAACTGCTCAGATAAATACAAACAGAAGAGACCCTAGCCAGATTATTCAGACACATTTATTATTTCACAGCACAATATATCGATGTCATACAAGCTTGCTTCAAATTGTTTGGAAATACAGATCGCTGTCTATTTTCCCGTAACACGTCAAATATAGGGATTAAAGTAAGAATAAAGAATCAAACCTTTTTCTTCTGCATGTGCCGTAGGATTTCTAGCGTCTGTGTGATTTGTGGGATCTGGCTTTTCAACCTGGATATGAAGAGGAGTAAACAATATATACATAAATATATTACAAATAAGTAAGAAGGTTTTAGTCAAGTAAGGAACGTCCAAGAAAAATAAATTATAAAAAAATGTATTAACAAGTCCAGAATATTATGTGTAAACCCATTAAGAATTGTTTCCCCCCCTTCTTTTTATACACCATATTTTGTCAAGGCTTCATCTCTTCATTGGATCATGTCTGTTAACGAGACATTTTTCATACTTGCCGTACTATGGTGTCTCCTTATATCCACAATGCAGTTTTTTTTGGGGGGGTCAATTTCCTTGACACTGCCAGACTCTTTTCAGATTTCGTTAAAGAGGTTGTCATCCCATCAACAAAACTGCAACCTCACATACAAGCTGGGAAAAGGACTGGTGTCATGTGGTGCCAAATATAGGCATAGGCAAGACATTGTTCATGCTTGCTGTACTATGGTGTCTCCTTATATCCACAATGCACTTTTTTTTTATTTTTGGTCAATTTCCTATATTTAGTCTGATTAACTTTCACACCTCAAATGAACCGCACCGGGCTTCAATTGCAAGCAAACTCACAAAAAAACGTACTTTGTAAATATTACTGTGATGTCACAGTAAAAGACATCACAGTAATATTTACAAAGTAAGTTTTTTTTAACCCTATATTTCTCTTTCTGTGACGTCACAAGAAAGAGAAATATAGGGTTAAAAAAAACACTCTTTCTGCCTTTTCTCAGGCTAGGATGAACCGATTTAAAAAATTTTCGCACATTTATACTACATAGGATCTCAGAATTCAATACACCTTCATATTCAAACTGGTGAAGTAGGCCTTTAAGGAAAAAAATAAAAAAAACTTACAACCTTTGAAATCGAACACATTAAATAAAACGCACTCAACATATGGCCTTTGAGTCTTTCACAAGTTTGAAGGAGAGAGAGAAAAAAATAGGATCTAGATAAATTATGAGAGCGAGAGACACACAGACAGACACAGAGAGAGAGAGAGAGAGAGACAGACACAGAGAGAGAGAGAGACAGACACACAGAGAGAGAGAGAGAGACAGACACAGAGAGAGAGAGAGAGAGAGAGACAGACACAGAGAGAGAGAGAGAGAGAGAGAGAGAGAGAGAGAGAGAGACAGAATGGACAGTAGAAGAGAAAGTGGAGTGTGTTTTTGTAGGCGGTACCTTTGCTTCTTCTGAGAAAGGTTGACTTCCATGTATTTATATTTCTGATAATGTTCGTCCAGCTTCCTCAGCGCGGAGTCTGCCGTGTCATTGCCCGGCTGCTTCATATATGCTTCGACATCCTCCTGTGAAAAACATCAGAGGGGGGAGGAAGGGAGAGAGAGAGAGAGACAGAAGGAGAGAGAGAGGCAGAGAGATAGAGAATGAGAGAGACAGACAGACAGAAGGAGAGACAAACAGACAGAGACGGAGAGAGAGAGACAGACAGACAGAGAGAGAGAGAGAGCCTGATGACACATTAATATTTATGTCCGAGTCTAGAAGATTCTGTTGCCATTTTTTCTAACAAATTCCACAAATAGCTAGAGCTGAAAAACGAAAATTGTACAGTCATTTCTCGCTACTAATCAGCTGACTTATAAACCATATAAAGCCATTTGTATCAATACTGACAATATATCTTGTTTGATAAACGAATATCAGAACATTATGTGGGCATAATAGCCAGTCCTTATATGGCAGATAATAGTATTACAAATATATTTTTTTAATGGCAATCACAAAATAAGATTTTAACTATCTATCAAGAGGAATAGATGATGGAGAGAACAAAAGAGGAGAGAGTGAAAAGGGGAAGCAGAAAGAGAGGCTGCCAAGTAACGCTCCTTTACAAATGACAGCCAGCATCACCCACACACACACACACTGACAGGCTAACGTGTAGCTAACTTAAACACTTTTAATGCTTAGGAGGATTATATGCAGTAGAGGGGCACGAGGCGAACATGGGGACCCCGTGACGCCGAGATGTCCCTACATGGCCGTGAGGAGCCCGGTGCGTCCACACACACACCACACGCCCAGTAAAGCACAGCACAGCACAGCTAGCTCTCAGGCTAAATTAGCATGTAGCCATCATGACGCGTCACACACACGCCATACAAATACACCAAACGTCTTATTCAAACTGTAGAAACGCGACAGTGAGAGAAACGTCAGCCGATACGCACCACAAATATAGCTTCAGGGATACCCAGGTGCTTCTTCTTTGTCGCCAGAGCGGCATTGCTGTTGTCAATGGTGGCTGCCATCTTGGAGAGAGGCTGCTCCTTCCTTCCTGACGTACAAGTCTGGGCGTCGCCAATCGGTAGCTCTGCTGCCCCCGGTGGCCACAGGCTGAAACTGCAGCCAGCCAACTTTTTAATTTGTTTGGTTTTCCAGCGTAAATGGTGCATTACCGCCACCTACTGCTCCAAGTTTGTATAACAGATTGAGGTGAGACACTGCAGGTGAATGGGGTCAAATGATTCCTACTTACAGAAAACGTTGCCAGTTGATTACTTACATTTTATTTTTCAAAAGGGGAACATTTACATTACATAGCCTGCAAGTCAACGAAACACCCCCTCCCCAGACAGTGCCATGGAAGAAAATACAGTTTCGGGCTTGAGGTAATTGTAGATGTTCCAATACCCGTATGCCCTGCTATAGCCTACAGTGGGCCTACGGTAAAAGATTTGAGATGTCCCAATCATCATGTGGTCATCAAGGGTCAGTAGCCACAATACCCGAACGCCCAGCCCTACCAGCCTACATCCCGACGTAATGTTTAGTGTGGAAACCTTTTATAATAGGTCCATTGTCCAAACCAGCAGCAATACTGACCCAGAGACAGTATCGCGGGTGATTTGCATGGGTCTAACTAACTGGGTCTGACTGGGTCTGGCGCCCTCTATCGGTCATTTCGCGGACTTTTACTGTTTGTTTTCCCGGCTCACGTTATGTCAGACGTCATTGGAGTTGTCCGAGAGCGGTGTGTATGTTGTGTAGTGCCAAACTATTAATGTGAAAAGTTATTAAGTTGAATGTTAATTTAGATGCTGCAGTTTATTTGTTTACAACAACATTGCAGCAGTCGAACCGATTGATGTTTTTGGCAAGCACTTTCGTTAGCTAACAGTGTTTTAGCAAACATGCTATATTTTTCCTAGCATGTGAGTTGTATAGTCGTAGCGTAGGACGGCCTAAGTATATTACATTAGAAGTGTAGTGTACCGAGAAAAATGACCAACGCTGTTGTTCTTCTGTCTACAACACTGTACAGGTATGTTATGGTTGCACAGGACTTATGGGAATATGTTATTTTGTTATGATGTGGGATTGCGGTTTAAGAGTGAATGTATGACTTCTGAAGGTAATCGTTTTTTTTTTAATTTTTTTTTTTTGCATTGGAGAAATAATTCCAAAGAAGATGTTGTTATGATTTATTTGTATTTTTGCATTCATTGTTTCATATGTAGGATTTTTATTTTAATTAGCAAGATTTGTAATTGCAAATCAAGACTTAATTTGAGATGGCGTGTACTGAGGACAATTGACTAATGCTGCTTTTCTTCCCTCTATAAGTGAACACAGTTAAAAGTCCTGTGGAAAGAGCATGTCGCCCGTCTTCAGAGATATACGAGACACAGGAATCTGGCACCAACGCCAGGCCGGTTATGCAGTCCAGCCAGAAGAAGGTCCACCACCACCACCACCGCAGTGTCAAAGGGTCCACTGATGCAACTTCAGGTAGGATGCTTCTTTTTCCATCTATAGCCTCGTTTCCACTGAGCGGTGTGGATTGGTTCGTTGCAGCTCAGCCCGCTTTTATTCATGTTTCCCAGTGGTGGAGGAAGTACTCGCTTTACTCTAGTAAAAGTAGAAATACAGCATCCATTTTTCTACTTCAGTAAAAGTAAGAAAGTACTCGTTCTTAATTATACCTAAAGTAAAAAAGTAGAAGTGCATTAATAAAGAGAGAGAGAGAGAGAGAGAGAGAGGTAGAGTATGAATGATGTGATTAACCAATCAGAACACGGCATTTATCAGTGCCTTGTAGTAACTTTGTATAAGATATACAGTGCTGGAAATGGCCAGTGATGACAGTGTCGCTGTCGGTCCAGACTGAAATATCTCAACATTTATTCGATGGCTGGGTCCAAAATGTGGTTCAGACCAAACTTTTGTCGGTTTCAGGGTTACAAGGTATGAAGCATGGGCACAGTTGGAAAAAGTCAAGGTTTAAAACCATCCATGGCTTAGAGGAGTAACAGGTGCATTCAAAGGTCACGTTGTCTTAAAATGATGTTTGCAACTGCTACAAGAGTTATCGTGTCTATGAAGTATGACACACCTCAACAGTTGAATTGTGGTTTGGTTTGGCATGATAAGAATCGTATTGTTGCACGTCCCTGACCTACTTTAGGAGTAAACTCCCTCCCACTCCCTGCGCTCATCCTTCGCTGATTAACTGTCTGTCCCCACCTTACGCCTCAGGACTATGCGTCAACTAAAAGCAATATTATTGTAATTATGAAAACATTGATTTGCTTTGTTTGTTTTTTATTTTTTGGTCGGTGTTTTAGGGTCTAAGGGCATGGTACTGTGTTAAATATGGTTGAATATCGATTTAAATCATTCTTTGACAAAGAAACTTGTCAAAATGTTTTTTTCATTGTCATCAATGCTTTGTAAGTCCGTTAGGATAAAGTAAGAAGCGAATGAGCTTTTACGCACAGCATTCGCTAACTGGAAGAACAGGTTAACGTGTGAAAAAAGTCGCAGAATAGCCTCCTAACTGCCTTTACAACGGAGAGACTGCGCTCTGTGGACGTAAATAATGGATGACCACAGAAAAGCGGGTGAGTATCGCTCTTAACTCTTCTTAACGAGCATCGGCTGCCTCCGTGGGTCCGCCCCCGTCCTAGAGCACTGACAGGCTCCTCGCTACACACCTCGCGGCTCTATTGTTCCGTTAGCATCCCTATTAGCAGTTGTAGTACCTCTCTTTTACAATTTATGAGTAGTGCAATTCAAAATGGTATGCAGTGCTTATTGAAACTTTGAGCATGTATGATTAGGCTACTGCTAGACTTAACATTATCACAACAGTTTTTTATGCGATTGTCACGTTCATAACACTAGCACCTCACCTATTCAAATGGTACTCTATAAAATCCCTTTCTCCGACTTATAGCGACTTTTAGGACAGCCAATAGCTACTTTCCTTACTGAGGAGTTGGCAACACTGCCACAGTAGTAGATGACATTGACAGTTGGTTGTCACACCCTAAATTGTGTAGATTGTAGAATTTCCTGAGTATACTGAGGGCTGCAAATTGACACACCTTTTGTGTCTCCATTTGGAAGCGCCTTTAAAGTATGACACACCTCAACATTTGAATTGTGGTTTGGTTTGGCATGATAAGAATTGTATTCTTGCGCCTCCCTGACCTACTTTAGGAGTAAACTCCCTTGCAATACCTGCGCTCATCCTTCGCTGATTAAGTGTCTATCCCCACCTCACGCCTCAGCACCGTGGGTCAACTAAAAGCAATATTATTGTATTTATAAAAAACATCGATTTGCTGCTCGCACTTCTACTGCTACTATTACTACAGTTGAGGACAGAAGTATTTCTAAAGTGCTGTCAAACAGAACAAGGAATTTTCAACACAGCTTTTCCAAACATCTTACTTTTATTTCCATCCTACATGGTCCAATGCTAGCATAAGCCTGTAGAGTTCGTAGTTGGACAACCAAGCCCCATCCACAGCAAATTCTTCCAGCATCCACATCCACACACAGTGGTAGATGACATTGACAGTTGGTTGTCACACCCTAAATTGTGTAGATTGTAGAATTTCCTGAGTATACTGAGGGCTACATTTTTTTTTCAGGCGTTGGCTTTTATGTTGCTCAATACCTGGTGAAACCTGTGCAGTTCAATAAACAACACGTGACAACACATCATCGTTCGAACAATATAAATGTAGCCAACACGAGCCTACAAATCACAACTTTGGAGATGGACATTTATTACAAAGATGAAAGCTGTTGCCAGGAATCTCCACCTGTGCATACCGGAGAAATGGCAAAACAGCAAAAAGGTATGAAACTTCCTCTTTAAAGATATTGATGAAGATTTATAATCTACAAAAATATATTGGTATTTTTCTATTATTGCTGTTGTTACTACTGCCCAACCTGCTGCTACCTAAATAATAGCCAAGTAAATGAGTAAATGTAGTTGAATATAAGATTAAATACTTAAGTATTTCATTTATTTAATTTGTCTTTGTCCTTAAATAAAAATTCAAATTTATCAGAAGGCATCTTTTAGGTTAAGTTGCTGAGCTGGTCTCAGTTAATTAATGAGTGAGAAACTAAATTCCCAAATACATTTTGATTAAGAGCAAAAGTAACAGTCTCAAACAGATTTATTTGATTGTTTTGTGTGAGTAAGTTTTGTGTAAGTAAGGACAGGTTTCTGCTACACTCACATATACCTTTTATCTCTTATCAATGTGTTTTATATTGCTTATGTGTGGGAAAAAAGGGTTTGTCTAATACTGGCAGGAGCTTCTACAGTTCAGCCCGTATATCCAACCTTTGATTGCATGAGTTTTAATTGAATACACAAGATACATAGAACAATGCTTTGGCAAAATTACAAGATGGTAATGTTTTGTTCTACAGTGGCATTCAGTGCAGTGGCAGATCATGGTGGAGCCTATGGACCCTTCAACACTGATAAGACACTGGTGTTCAACAAAGTGATTACAAACATTGGTGATGCCTACAGCAATGCTACAGGTAAGTTAAGCATGCAGCCTAATGAATATACTGTAGCTGTGTATCACAAATCAGATCACTCATTTAACTTCTGTTTCTTTTAGAAATATTTTACTTCCTCTGTTGTTTCCACAGGTATGTTTGTGGCACCTGTTGCAGGCATTTACTACTTTACCTTCTTCTATCACGCTGGAGGAGATCATTGGTCCAGGCTGACACTCTGCAAGGACGGCGAATCCATCGTCAGTTCGTCTGATCACGAAGCATCCGGCGACAGTGCTGATAATGGAGGAAATGCAACAGTCCTGCAGCTGAAGGAAGGCGACCAAGTGTATGTGATCCTGGGCAACGATACTCATGTTTGGGCAAAAGATGCCCAAACATCCTTCAGTGGTTTTCTGATCAGTCCAATGTGAGAATCAATGACTCCAAGAGGATGATCATGAAAACCTGAGAAAAATTATTCATCTACTTTATAATAATTAAAGATTAAATTCAGATTAAAACAGGTATTTGGTTCTGTCATATTATTACTGTATCCAATCAGAATATTTCATTAAAGCATTCTCAGTACAGTGACTCTTGACTGTTTTGTTTACTGTTTAATCATGAAAATGACAATGAACAATGACCTTACCTACAGATACAATAACAATTAGATACATGAGATTACTGATTTTAGATGCTGTCAATATAATATAGATATAATAACTCCATCGACTCTGCTGTTCCAAATGCATGACATCATATTTGTTTGAAAAGTATGCACTTACATGTCAAAATATTTCACAGCATCAACATTTTTGATATAAGGTCCATTATACAATACAGGACTTCACAATGAAATGCAGTTGTCGACCCGTCCACACTACACACACAGAACATGTAAATACAAGTCATATTTTGAAACTTAATAGAATAAAATTATAAAAAGGCATAAACTAAAACAAAGACTAAAAAGACGAACTGAAATAAAAGATTTGTATATTTAAATGGTGGGTAAAACACTGCATGCACATTTATACCCAAAACTTGCATAACCAAAGTACATTATGTGCAACATCACTGTAATGTGGAAAGATTTAAGATAAAGATATGCGGCAGTGGTTGTCAGGGTTTGTTAGATGCTTCCAGCCACTTGTCCCTGTCTTCAGTCCCTCACTTATTGCATTGCTCCCTTGCCCAGTTTTCAAAAATCCCTAGACCTGTCATCCTTTTTATGTCCACTAGATGTCCCCAGAGAATCTAATTCACCTGCTCACCTGTTCTCACTCCCTTGTCAGCCACTTTTCTCCGCTCTATGATTACATCAGCAAAGTATAGGCTTACCTGTGAATACCTTTCAGCAGTCAGTCTGTAAATACAATTTACTTTCTGTCTTTTCAGAAGCGACTTATTTTGTGTTGGGGTCTGATCACTGCAGCTAGGTCAGCTGTGCCTTTTATATTAGTTCACGGACAGGGAATGGACTCGTTTTTGTTATATCTGCCTTTTGGCAATCTTGATGTTGTCTTTTGTGTGTTATGTACTTATACCCCCCTGTATGTGCGTGCAGAGCACTTATAAAAAAAATTAAAAAAATCGGCAGTCAATTTCACATTTATGTTAAAGCACTGGTGAGGTCATCTACGAGCAAACACAAATTAATACAGCTTTCAGAGAATTTTATTCAAAACAGACAGAAGGTCCCATAAACGAGAAAGAGATGGAATCTTTCTTTCAGGACATCTCCCATCTCCCTAGGGCTGCAAACTGACACACTTTTTGTGTCTCTGTGTCTACCTCAACATTCAACATACAAAAAATCAAGCAAGTAGGCTAATAATAACCATTAATGAATTATAGGCTATCGCATCACAGTAGGCCTATTGTCCACAATAATTGCACAACAGCCATCCAAAAATGAACTGTAAAAAGTTTCATGTGCACCTTGATGTGCATCCAAATGTTAAGTGTATGGTCCATGATTAGTATTTAGTGTGTCTGCATATTATTGCACCAAAACAGTAAAAGTTTTCTTTAATTGTATTTTTTACTGTCTGGATGTTTGCACAACATTTGTCCCTACACATAGCAAACAAAATTGCACAACTGTAAGGGTAGTGTCTGTTGTAGTTTTGTATCTAAATAAACAGTTGTTTTTTTTGCGCGTATTGGCATCTTTGAGCAAAATACCCCCAACATTTTTGCAGCGGCGCTTGAGCCTGAGCAGTAACCACCGTGACTAGGACATTTCCTGGGGGAAACACTGAGTGTGCAGTTAGTCTTTAAAGAGTGGCTAAAGAAGGAGCTGGAAGACTACATTATAAAGCGAACTGACTAGTTCTTTGGCTTTACTCCACAGAAAATGTGGTTCAGACAAAACCTGGGCCGGTTTGGGGTTTCAAGGTAAATAGCATGGAACCGTGCTGCACAGTTTGAAAACAGCCCCAAAATCCAAAAAGGAACTGTAAAACGTTTAATTTGCACCTTGATGTGCAGGGGTTGACACTAAGGTTTCAAATGCACTTGCCCATAGGGCAAGTACAGGTAATGTTTTACTTGCCCGAATGTTGTGTTCACTTGCCCAAAAAAACAAAAAAACTGTTAAACAATGATATATACAGTATAGGCTAATTAAATTATACATTTTAGCGAACCGTATCTCTTAAATGCAAACACTGCTTACTTGTCTCATCCTGACCACATAAAACAAACAACAATTCATATAAGCCTATATATCATGACATCACACAACACCAAGCGCTTGGTCCTGCTGCAGCATCGTGAAAGGACCTCTTTTTGCCATGCACCTTGCCCAGGGGCTCAGAAAACTCAGTCTAGCTCAGAGTCAAGCTGAATGTTAGCTTCCACAGAAAAAATTTACTTATTTAAAACGGTCACATTGTGCCAAAAAGTGATCGTGTGCCATAAAATGATTAAAGTCCACCATGTTAAAGCTATTGCCCAGTTACACTGTAAGTAAGGAGAGGGATCATTCATTTCTATTCATATTGATACCATTATAAAGACTCCACAATCCAAATCTTTATCGATACTTTTCTATTATTTTGTTTAAAGAGAACTGGTATTATTGCTTTAATTGCTTATAAGATGAGCAGAGTTCAGGATAGGACTTTAAGCATGTCATAATTCCATATTTATGCCTGCTATTTAGTTTATATTGCTGGGAAAACAAGTTGTTTACCCAAACTGTAGGCTATTATTCAAGCTTCCCGCGAAAAACTCAAATTTCTTATTTTCTTGATGTTACATTTGAACACATCATAATGTCATTTTATTGACCTTTGCCTAATAATCATTTTACTGAGCCGACCTGAACACATCACATTTGAACCGTTGGCGAACCTGCAGATTTTAATATGGATTTAAAAACTATCCGATTTTTTAACAGCGGGACTTGCTACAGTCTCTCGTTTGTTGATCACCGCTGCATTGAATGAATGATGAGACGGTGACGAGCCCGTCTGCAGCGGCAGCGGCTCAGCAGACAAGAGTTTTTTTTTTTTGTTGGGAGACGGAGCGGGTTGAAGGAGTTTCTTCAAGACAGTCGAAGGTAGAACACTTTTACAGTCCATGATGCGGTCCAGTGATGGAATAATACGCTGAAGTAGGCCTAATTAGATGAAGATGACCCGACTCGATATTTAAAATTACATAATGTGACCTAGCCTACTGGACTCCATAGCGGTATCGATAAGCTCAAACGTTATTGATTTCTGGGGTTTGAATATAGCGGAACCAGGTCCGTAGGATAGAGCCGGCTTTCGGAACAGCGAAACTGCGCGCACACAGGGTGTGTGTGTGTGTGTGTGTGTGTGTGTGTGTGTGAGAGAGAGAGATAGAGAGATCGAGTGTGATGCTGCTGGCTGCAGCGCGCAGCTGCTCAATTGCGAATATAGCCGATCTATTTTGTGTGAGTTAGCGGGAAAAAAAATGTTTTGCAGTCTGTAAAACACATGAATACATAGCCTAGACTACAGACAAACCCTCTAAAATCCACTTGCCCGTTCGGGCAACCAAAAAGCAATCTGAACTTGCCCAAACATTATTTTCAGTTGCCCCGGGCAAGCGGGCAACCGTTAGTGTCAACCACTGATGTGCATACACATGTTAAGTGTAGGGTCCATGATATCTATTTAGTGTGTCTGCATATTATTGCGCCAAAACAGTAGAAGTTTTCTTTATTTGTATTTTGTATTGTCTGGATGTTTGCACACAATTTGAACCTGCACATAGCAAACAAAATTGCACAACTGTAAGGGTAGTGTCTGTTGTAGTTTTGTATCTAAATAAACAGTTGTTTGTTTTTTTGCGCGTATTGGCATCTTTGAGCAAAATAACCCCAAAATGTTGGCAGCAGTGCTTCTATTTCCCTGAGCAGTAACCACCGATACTAGGACATTTCCTGGGGGAAACACAGAGTGTGCAAAGAACGAGCTGGAAGACCACATCTGATAGGCCTTTCACACCGCCGCAAAATCGGTGCTAGTTCTGGGCTAGTTCGGAGTTAGAGCCAGTGTTTTGGTTTCACACCGCCAGAAAGCCTGCTCCGGGCCGTAAAAACCGGTTCAACTCATACCCCAGGATTGAGCAGGGTTTGAAGTGAACCGCTTGCGCCAGCGGCCGGGGGAGGGATTATCCTGACCAACCAGACCAACTAAAACCTCATGCCCGCCATGTTTAAAAACACCGCTACTACGAGACGTAAACATAACATAATTACCGAACGTAGCGATCAAATTGACCGGCGAGAATACGCTGTATGGGTCCTGTTTGGTTAAGAAAGCAAAGCGAGAGCTAACACGTGTAAAAATAAGACGTATTCGCCGCTGTTGTTGTGCTTAAAGCTAGCGGTAGCTTTAGCGTTAGCCACAAGAGCAGCGGCGTCGGGCGACGTACACACACGTTTACAGTGACGTCATGACGTTGCTCTCTTGCCGGCTCCATGGCTGTCTCCGGTCGATGTGAAACCAACCGGTTCATAACTGGGATAAGGCTGTAACCAGTTTTGAACTGACCCCAACACCAGCCTGGAACTGACTCTTGGTTCATTTTGGTGTGAAAGGCCTAAGAGAGAGAACCGACTAGTTCTTTGGCCTTACTCCACAGAAATGCTGTTAGCTGGCAAAGAGACAACATTTCAAACAGAAACGGAAGGAATTAGCTGTTGGTGGGTCATTCACTTTGTCAGCTTACGCGCCCCACACACATCCTACCTCTACTGCGCGTCTACCTCGCGTCTGCGTCTGACTTTTTGTCACAGACTGTGAAATCAACGTAGAGCGAGCACACATCCAACCTCAGACGCACTGCTGAGGCGCGTCGGAGGCACGTCTGCAGCGACGCTCCCCTTCACCTCAGGAGGCTCGCCTATTTTTTTTCTGAGAGCAGCGCGTCTCTCTCGCGTCTCTGTGCTTTAACTGATAGAGAAATACTCTGCTGACAGTCATACCAGCAGCATTCACTCTAGTTACACGTTTACCCGGTGTGTTTATTTCAAAATAAAACATCCATCAGTCGTATACGCGAATAATCCCTTTATTTCACGATTTAATTGTGCAATCAAAATCCGAGGGATTTAAAACCTAATTTTCAATTAGTTCTGGCATTTCATTTTTGGATAAATGACACATATAGAGATCCAATATAGTGAAGAAATAAAAAAGATCATGATGAGCGCAACAGTTTTCCGTTGCTCTATCTGTGTCTACGGCCTTCTTCTTCCCCGACCACACCCCCCTCTCTCTCTCCCGTATAAATCAGTAAAGTGATTTTTGAAATACTCTGCTGAGAGTCATATTAACTTCATACTGGCAGCTTTCGCTGTAGTTTCACCATTTCCTGGTGTGTCCCCTTCAAAATAAAACTTCCAACAAGCGAAAACATGGCAAAAAAAAAAGAAAAAAAATGGCAATGGGGCGCACGGATTACTGTCCAGACTCAATATAAATCATATGCATCATAGATGACATGAAATAACTTCATTTTTAATGGGAATTATCTATGAAAACTCTATGTAGAAAGATAGGGCTTTTAGAAGCAGTGCTGCAGCAGCAGCAGCTGCTGAGACGTTGCATGTGTGTCCGAGAAAAGTCCGAGAGAGGCAGCAGTAAGGTAAGGCGACGCACTCCAGAGGTAGACACAGGATGTGTGTGGGGCGCGTTAGGTTTATGGAAACATACCACACTGACATTAAAAAGAGATACTAAGATCACAATCTCACAAATTAAAACATTTTTTACCAATTGTTCCGGGTTTGTATGTGTTTTTGTTGAAAGCAAAGATATGTAGGAGAGCAGGCTGGTGTTGGGATTCAGGGGCAAGTGGTAAAGTAACTGAAAAACAGGGCCAGACAGCCCAGAGACTGCGGCAGGGACTGATGTGTTTTTCAGTTCCACTGCCACCTGCCACTGACTAGACCCTGATTGCAAGCACCGCTGTGGTTCAATCAAGATCAAGAGTCTCTTACGTTGTTATGGAATCAAAAATATTCTAAATGGGACTTCCGGGTTACAGAGCATGGGGTAGGCACGATCGCTCAATAGCTCCCACAAAATATTTCAGACCTAACTGATTAAACCCTATTCTCGACGATTTTTTTTGTGCTTGTGTTGCCGGTAACACTGATACTGTTTTGGAGAAATGCCTAGAAGCAAGAAAAACGCAAAAAGAGATTCGGCAGAGTCAGATATGTCCTCGGACAGCGTGGTTAGCATGGACGTTGGTACTAGCTCAGTGGCTTCCATTCCGGGTCTGCTTGAACAGCACAGAGCAGCGATAGCTGCCGAGTTTAAATCAGCTTTCGCCAGCATGGACGCTAAACTGGACAGCATCCAGGCCGTGGTCTCAAGCCAGGGGAAACGTATAACCGATCTCGAGGATAATGCAGAAACTGTTTGCGGACGTCTGGAGCAACTTGAGGCTACGTGCTCCTCACTGCAGGAAGTTAATACGCTGTTGAAAGCTAAACTGTCGGATTTGGAAGGGAGAAGCAAGAGACAGAACGTTCGTATCGTGGGTTTACCAGAATCACTGGAGGGTGCGCGCCCCACTGCCTTTTTCTCTGAGCTCCTCGTTGAGGTGTTTGGTGGTCAAGTACTCCCTTCTCCCCCGGAGCTGGACAGGGCTCACCGCACTCTGGCACCCAAACCGGGCCCGCATGAGAGGCCGAGATCCGTCGTTATCCGCTTTCACCGATACCAGACTAAAGACCTGATCATGACGGAGGCACGTAAACAGGGCGAGCTGGAGTACCACGGCCACAAGCTCCGGTTCTACGAGGACTACAGCGCGGAGGTCGTGAAGCAGCGGGCTGAATACAAACGGGTCATGGCTGAGCTTTATCAACGCGGTCTCCGCCCCTCTCTCCTCTTCCCTGCGAGGCTTCGCATTACTCTCCAGAGCGGCGAGAGAAAGTGGCTGCGGTCTGTCTCTGAAGCATCTAACTACTTATCTACACTGGGTGTGAGTCCGTAGTAAATACGATTGCCTGCTGTGAGTATACAATGTGGACAAATGCTCTTTTCATATCCCCAGCCAAACTCTCAGACTGATGGTACTATACGCAATTGTATTTTTATTTTTAATGAGTAAAGTAGCTGGGTGAACGTGACATTTTTGTTGCTTGTCATTTTGACGTATTGTCTAGCTCACTCGCTTTTTTTATTGTTTATTTTGTATCTCTATTTCAAAACGGCTAGATAAGCGTGTCTGTTCTTTATTTTTTATTTATTTTTTTGCCATTTGGACAGATTGTCTAACTCACGCCTTGTTCTTTTTTTTGTATTTCGAATTTGTTGGTTGAGCACGGTATGCTTGTTTAGTGTGTTGTCATTTTGACAGTTTGCTAGATTGTTCATAGTGTTACTAGCAGTTATGGGGTGAATTGTACAAGACTTATGTGGGAAGCTAGCATAGGCTAGAAAGTTAAGGCTTGGAATGTTTGTTGTGAGACTAGTAAGGGTCTTTCGGGGTTTGCTGTTGAGAGCAATATATGGGGTGGGTTTTGGGTGGGATGGGGTGGTGTCAACTGGGGGTTTAGCTGATGGGTTATCACCTGCTGTGTTTTCAGTTATCTGTGTTTTCCTTTTTTTTGTGTTTTTTTTTCCTCTGTATTTTGCTACTCTTTTTGTTATCGGAGCAACTCTTTTTACTCTCACTATAACTGAGCTAGATGAAGGGCAATCTTAATTTAATTAGTTGGAATGTCAAGGGGCTTAATCACCAAGTGAAAAGGGGTAAGGTCTTAACCCACCTAAAACGGCTCAGGGCTGGAATAGTTTTCCTTCAAGAAACCCACTTACACGACTCTGACCATGGGCGACTAAGTAAATGCTGGCGTGGACAATTTTTTCATTCTAATTTCAGGGCTAAGGCCAGGGGCACAGCTATCCTTATTGATAGTAATATTCCTTTTGAGTCCTCAAACATTATATCAGACAAAAATGGACGTTTTATTATTGTTTCAGGCAAACTTCACAATAAGTCAGTCATCTTGGCCAACGTCTACGCGCCTAACGTCGATGATGCAGAATTCTTTAAGAGATTTTTTTCTCAACTCCCCGATCTCAATTCCCATTCTCTTATTCTTGGTGGGGATTTTAATTGTTATCTAGATCCAGTCTTAGATCGCTCGTCCCCCAAACCTGCCACTCTTAACAGATCTGCAGGTTATATCAAATCATTTCTTGCTGATTATAGCCTTTCTGATCCATACAGGTTTTTATACCCCACAGGAAGAGAATATTCATTCTTTTCACATGTCCACCACACTTACACCCGAATTGATTATTTTTTTGTTGAAAATTCATTGATGTCAGACCTAAAGTCATGTAGTTATGAAAGTATTGTGATCTCAGATCACGCTCCTCTGCTCCTTCAACTGGCTTTCTCTGACGTTGAGTATACTAGAAGGCAGTGGAGACTGGATCCATTGTTGCTCACAGATGCGAGTTTTCTTTCACACATCTCTACACATATTAAAACTTTTTTGAGTATAAATAGAACACCAGATGTGTCTAATGCAACAATTTGGGAAGCCCTGAAAGCCTATTTGAGAGGTGAAATTATATCATTTGCAGCATACAAAAATAAGTGTACAAAACAGAAACAAACTGAAATAGCTGATCAGATTCTGAACATAGACAGACTATATGCTACCTCACCTTCATCTGAACTTTACAAAGAACGTTTAAAACTTCAGACAGAATTCAACCTTCTTTCCTCTCGTCAGGTTGCTGACCAGTTGCTTAGGAGCAGAAGTACTTTTTACGAGCATGGTGACAAAATTGGCAAACTCCTGGCCAATCAACTGCGCGGATTTAGAGCAAAGCAACTCATCCCTGGAATACGGACAGACAGTGGGTGTACAACATCAGATCAGAAATTGATAAACGAAAAGTTCAAAACATTCTATTCAAATTTGTATAGTTCTGATTGTACAGTAGACGCAGCGGTGATGGAAACCTTTTTCAGTAACCTAAACATGCCTTCCCTTTCTCAAGATCTGAGACATAGCCTTGAGGCACCTATTACTCAGAGGGAAATTATTGCAGCAATAACATCTATGCAATCAGGCAAATCTCCTGGTCCAGACGGACTTCCATCTGACTTTTTTAAGAAATTTTCAGCCGAATTATCGCCTTTTTTATGTTCAGTATTCTCAGACTCATTTGACTCAGGTAAACTCCCGCCTTCGTTCTACCAGGCCTGTATTTCCCTGTTGTTAAAAAAGGATAAAGATCCTCTAGATTGTGCATCATACCGACCAATTTCACTATTAAATACGGATGTGAAGATACTTGCTAAAATTCTCGCCCACAGATTGGAGGATGTTCTCCCCTCTATTATATCCCCCGACCAAACTGGGTTTATAAAGGGACGCCAATCATTTTATAACATCCGCCGGCTAATGAACATTTTATATTCCCCCAGAAATATTGAATCAGAATGCCTTGCTTCTATGGATGCTGAAAAAGCATTTGATAGAGTAGAATGGAATTATTTGTTTTTCACCCTTGAGAAATTCGGTCTGGGTCCCGTTTTCACTTCTTGGGTTAAATTGTTATATGCATGCCCTTCTGCCTCAGTATTAACAAACAGCCGTTACTCAAGTAGTTTTGATCTGCATCGTGGGACCCGGCAGGGTTGTCCTTTGAGCCCGCTCCTTTTTGCTATTGCAATCGAACCACTTGCGATTGCCATTCGCGGTAACAAACAGATTCAGGGGATATGGAGAGGAGGAATTGAACATAAGGTATCATTATACGCCGATGACTTACTTTTGTTTGTCGCCAAGCCAGCCACCTCTTTACCGGAGGCACTTTCTGTGTTGGAGGTCTTTAGTCAGTTTTCTGGCTATAAACTTAACCTGAGTAAGAGCGAACTCTTTCCGATTAATAAAGAAGCTCTTAAACTTGATTATACAGCTCTCCCACTCAAAGTGGTGACAGATCAGCTGAGTTACCTTGGGGTATGTTTTACCAGAAATTTTAAAAACCTATTTAAATCGAACTTCCTCAAATTATTGGATCAGGCGAAGCAAATATTATCGAAGTGGTCTCCTCTGGCTTTCTCTCTCATAGGTAGAATAAATTCAATTAAAATGACATTACTCCCAAAGTTCCTATATCTATTCCAATGTCTCCCCATCTTTCTCCCCAAATCATTTTTTCAGGCCCTTGACTCATTAATGATAAATTATATTTGGAATGGTAAACACCCTCGGTTAAGGAAAGCATTTCTTCAAAGACCAAAACAAACAGGCGGAATGGCCCTCCCTAATTTCCAATACTATTACTGGGCTGCTAATATCCGTTCTTTAGTGTATTGGGTGCATTTTCACCTTGACGACTCAGCCCCAGTATGGGTAACAATGGAGTCCAGCGCTGTTAGCCCATTGTCTCTATCTGCCCTCTTAAGCGCCGCACTTCCACTCTCTTCGGCTATTCCCAACAGTAATCCCGTGATTAAGCACTCCCTTCGAATTTGGACCCAATTTAGGAAGAATTTTGGAATGCAGAATTTTTCACTTTTCAGCCCAATTGCAGCTAATCATTTGTTTACTCCCTCGACGGTGGATGGTGCATTCAAGATCTGGCATAAAAAAGGCTTAAAATGCATTGGTGATTTATTTATTAATGATCTATTTGCTAGTTTTTCCCAATTGACAAAACATTTTGGTATCGAAAAGACAAATTTTTTCCGATTTCTGCAAATCAGGCATTTTACACAGAAGTTAATTCCCCAATTCCCTTATAAACCGCCAGCCAATCATGTCGATTTGTTTCTTTCTGTAAACCCCACATTAAAAGGCTCAATTTCTGTGTTTTTCAACCTTATTTCAAAGTTGCATAGCCCCTCATTAGCAGCTATAAAAACCCTGTGGGAGCAGGACCTAGGTTCTGCCTTCACAGATCACATGTGGGATTCAGTCCTGGATCGAATACACTCTACCTCCATGTGCGCCCGACATGCTCTTGTGCAATTTAAGATAGTACATCGTATCCACATATCTAAAACTAAATTAGCTCGTATGTTCCCCGATGTAGACCCGACCTGTGATAGCTGTAAGAGCGCACCGGCATCACTCTTTCACATGTACTGGTTGTGTCCCACTTTGACTGGGTTCTGGACATCAGTTTTTAAAACAATTTCTGAAGTACTTCAGCATCAAATTGAGCCGAACCCTTTCACTGCAATTTTTGGCATCGCCCCCAATTCAGGCTTGCCTAAAGTGAAGCTAAAGGTACTGGCCTTCACCTCTTTACTTGCTCGTAGGGCTATTTTACTTAAATGGAAAGATCCTGCTCCTCCTTCCCACTCACATTGGATTAGAGACATTATGTCATGTATGAATCTGGAAAAAATTCGTTGCACTACCCAGGGATCTGAGACTAAATTTCATAAAATATGGCGCCCCTTCCTAGATTATTTTAACAAACCGACCACATTAATTGAAGAGTAGCTACCCCCTCCCCTTTTTTATTTGATTCAATTTTATTTCTGTTTTTTTTTTTTTTTCCTTTCATATTGATTGTTTGTTTTTGTTTCTTGTGGTGTGTGTTTTGTGTTGTTGGGTATGAGGGTGGGATGTGGGTGGGGTGTGTTCGGGAGAAAAAGGGGAAAAAATGTTGTACTTGATGTGCTACAATTTTGTTGTTATTAACATTTAATAAAAAAACCTTTGAAAGAAAGAAAAATATTCTAAATGAAATGGTGTTTGGGGGAAATATACGGTTACAACAGTTTTCTCCCCTGTTGTGTAAGACTGTGGTGACGTCAGCTATTTGGAAGTCTATAAAAGTACATTAAAAAAAACTCAACTCTTTGTTCACCTGTGGCTACTATCGTAGTTTACCCCACCACCGGTATGACTGTGTGTGAATGAATAGAACCTGGAACCCTGTAAAGTTTGAACAGTTTAATATGTTGCTGAAGACTCACTTTTGTTGCATTGGCCTTTAACATAAGTTGAGACTTTGACACTCCTAACTTTTTCATGTATCTTATGTTGTTTTGTATTGAATCTTGTGCAGCACTTTGGTCAACTGATGTTGTTTTTAAATGTGCTATAGGAATAATTTTTGACTTTGACTTTGACCTGCATCCTAATCTCTAGTCATACTTCATACCTTTGTTCATTATCAGAAGTTCATCAAGACTAATCTTTGTACCGATCTACCGTTGCTTGTGCATTTAAAGCTGACCTGCTTCCTTCTCTGTATCTGTTTGGATCCGTTCCTTTTTCCCCCAAAATATTTGTACCTTTTGTTCCGGGTTTGTATGTGTTTTCGTTGAAAAAATAGGGGCAACAGCCAAGACTTGTCAAAAAGAGGTGTGAAAAGTTGAGTTTCTTGTCCTTAAAGTCTTTTTTTCTTCTCTTTTTTTATACATATTTACACTGGCAGCTACTGTAAGTTTCTACAGGCCAATGTAAAAATATTGGGTTCCTATTGAAAAATACACAATATTCTAATTAATGTTGGAGTAGGTAGTAAAATGTATTTTACATTTTCTACAGTTGGTGTTGCAAAATATTGTAATTTGACAAAAAGATCACAATATTTATTTAAACCTCCTACATCCTAATCTCTGGTCATACTACTTCATATCAGAAGTTCATCAAGACTGATCTTTGTACCGATCTACCGTTGCTTATGTATTTAAAGCTGACCTGCTTCCTCCTCTGTATCTGGTTGGATCCGTTCCTTTTTCCCCAATGCCAAAACCCTAAAAAAAACAATAGTGTAAAAAGTTGCAATTTTCTCAAACAATAAAAGAACAGTTCATCATTTAGTTTATCATAAACCCTTACTTTTAAAATCACTATAACTTTACAGTTGCATAAAATGGAAAAACCCAAGTAAAATACAAATAGCTCGACTTTGAATTTTGTTTTTCTAGTTACATAAATATACCATACTAACACTTCAAAAGCACGATACTATGGACTTGAATCAAATGTCTGTACTCAGTGTTTCAGGTTTGTGTGTTTTTGTTTTGGCCTTGTGATGCCAACTTTTGATGGCCCTCATCAGGAAATAATGGTAAAAACAAAACACTGTAGCAGGAAATAGGGGGAAACCCATAGAAAACATCCTGAAAGCTGACCCTGGCTCCCAGCCTGAGAGCTCACTTTGATCAAAATATTTTTACGAATTGTTCCGGGTTCATATGTGTTTGTTGAAAGCCAGTCTTTGGCTATGTTGCTCAATACCTGGTGAAACCTGTGCCATCCAATAAACAACACGTGACAATACATCATCGTTTGAACACTATAAATGTAGCCACAGCGAGCCTACAAATCACAACTTTCGAGACGCAAGACTTGCGACAAACTATCTGCCTTCCATCTCGACCCTTGCCCATCGGAGAAATGGCAAAACTTTCTCTTTAAAGATCTAGATGAAGATTTATCATATCTCATCTAAAAAATATAATGTTTTTTTATTGCTGTTGTTGTTACTACTGCCCAACCTGCTGCTAACTTTTAAACATCTAGCCAAATAAATGAAGTTCAATATAACATAAAAATTAAATGTACTAAATTGACTTATTTGTTTTTCTTTATAAATAAAAATACACATTCATTAAAAGGCAACTTTTAGGTTAAATGCTAAGCTGCTCTCAGATAATTAAATAGTGAGAAAAATAAATTCCTAAATACATTTTGATTAAAGTAAGTAGTATTTGATTGTTTTGTATGATAATATTCAAATATTTCTGTACAGGTTTCTGCTACACCCCACACGTACCTTTTATGTTTTTATCATTTTGTGTTTTATATTGCTTATAGCGTATGTGAAAAAAAGGTTTGTCTAATACTGGTAGGAGCTGCTACAGTTCAGCCCGTATATCCAACCTTTGATTGCATGAGTTTTAATTGAATACACAAAATAAATAGAACAATGCTTTGGCAAAATTACAAGATGGTAATGTTTTGTTCAATAGTGGCATTCAGTGCAACGGCAGATCATGGTGGAGCCTATGGACCCTTCAACACTGATACAACACTGGTTTTCAACAAACTGATCACAAACATTGGTGATGCCTACAACAGTGCTACAGGTAAGTTAAGCATGCAGCCTAAAGGATATTCTGTAGCTGTGTATCACAAATCAGATATTTTACTTGTTTCCACAGGTATCTTTGCAGCACCTGTTGCAGGCATTTACTACTTTACCTTCTTCTATCACGCTGGAGGATTGATGCCATCCAGGCTGAAACTCTACAAGGACGGCGAATCCATCGTCATGTCATCTGATCACAGTACAGCCACCGACGGCGCTGATAATGGAGCAAATGCAGCAGTCCTGCAGCTGCAGGAAAACGACCACGTGTATGTGCGCCTGGTCCAAGATACTTATGTTTGGGCAGCCGAAACCCAAACATCCTTCAGTGGTTTTCTGATCAGTCCAATGTGAGAATCAATGACTCCAAGAGGATGATCATGAAAATTATGAAAAAAAAAATTATGCATCTACTGTATAATCATTAAAAATTAAATTTGGATTTGGATTAAGGTATTTGTTCCTGTCATATTACTGTATCCAATCAGAATATATCATTAAAGCATTCTCAGTACAGTGACTCTTGACTGTTTTGTTTCTGCTAAATTGTGAAAATGACATTACGAGCGATACATGAGTTTTTTCTTGCCCATGTTCATGAGCTGCATAAATCACCTTCCCCTAAGATACAATTGAAATTTCTGATTTCAGATGCAGTCCATAAACTCTCCATATAATTAATCAATGAAAATAGAATGTTCCAATATATATATATATATATATTTTTTCAATTCAGATATAAAGAAAATTTAACTGCACTTACAATGACTTGGTAATATTAATTTATGTCTGGTGCAGCAGTACATACTGTAGTTCACAAATCAGAATCAGAAAATAATTCCTGTTTAAGAGACTTAGTTATTGTTTTTTCTCACCTTACATAATGCTTCTGACTATACCCTCTTTGCATGGTTAGGAATATGGCCTTTAAACTTGGAAGGATGATTCAAAACAGAAAAGGTTTCAAATAGTCCTTTATTAAAACAAATCACTTTAGAAATACAGATTGAAACACGCTAGTTAAATCAATGTTCCTGTATTTTTAAGAGATTAAAAACCATTACTGATAATTAAGGGTTAAAGTAGATAAAGCCCATCGAAATGTCAATCAGAACCCCCTGAAGGCATGTCCAAACTCAGTTAAAAATATGAAATGCAAATGATGCACATGGTGCAATGCCTGTGTTAGCCTGTAGAGTTCGTTGTAGGACAACATCCAAACACATGTCAGGTAAAATTCAGTTTGATTCTTCATTCTTCTTATAGTATTAAGATGTATATTATGACACGTAAGATTACAAAAAAGGACACGTTCGATTACAAAAAAAGAAATGTACATATAGAACAAAACTGTTTCCATAAACAAATTGCGCATTTTGGTAATTTTGTTTAAAATATTTAGTGATTTATATTTTCCTCTGTTGATTGCTAAATCGACTATGTTTCTATATTAAAATACTTAATGGAGAAGTTTTGATTATTTAAGCAGCTGCTTGTGGTAAGCTGTTTTATAGTCAATTCTGCAACTCTAGTCATCCTCAATTCTACGTCTCGGGATTAACGGACGTAATAACTAGTGCGGCCGTATTCTTCCCTTCATCACTAACACCCGGGCTGAAGAAGGGGAAGATCCTCTCTGAGAACAAACACCCAGTGAAGGTGTACATGTGTGACCTGGTCTCTGCATCGAAGAATGACACGGTCCCCTCCTCGTAATCTGTAAACACTCCGACAATCTGTGGCTTCTCCTTGAGGGGAAGAAGGACAGAGGGGGAGTCCAAAGCGCGATACTCGTCACCGTTCCTCAGCCGCACCGTCCAATAGCCGTTCTCCGGCTTGGAGGTGATCATCCCTTTCCTGTTGACAGACTCTTTGACCACACCCAGGTCCCAGAAGGTCTTTGTCCCCACTGCAACCTGATTGACAAGGCAAGACAATATAAGAAAATGAAGCAAGTAAGCTTTAAAGGGACAGGGTGTACTATTGGAGTGTTTGGTGGCATCTAGTGGTGGGATTTTAGATTCCAACACACCCATGCTCACCCCTCCCATTTAAATTAACAGAAACTACGCTGGCCTCCAAGGACTAAAAGCTACTCACTAAAGATGGTATTGTCCACCACTGCCTCAAGTCTTTCCACAATATCAAGCGATGAGGTGAAGATAAGATGTATCTTATCTTCACCCACTATTTATTAACGTCCACTTTTTATTAAAAATGCCCAAGACCGTCAAGTGTTTCATTCTGTGCTACTGCAGTAACAAAGCAATGCAACATGTTAGGGTAACCCGCTCATGTTGATTTAAAATGCTCATGAGGTAATTAAATATTTAAAATTGTATTCAAACAATTATACACTTCTAAATTATGAATAAAATATTCCCTGTCTAACAAGTCTGTTCTGAAAAAAGGCCAATAATTTACACATACTGAACAAAGTAATCACTTGATTCTGAACACTATTCTCATTTTTTAAACTTCAGTTAATCAAACAACATGCCAACCTGGAAGTAGAACCTCCCAGACAGGAAGCCTTTCTTGCCCACAACGCAGATGACTGGGTCGAAGCGCTGGGGGTTGTCAGGCACAATGTGCAGCAGCTCGCTGCGGCCCGCCTGCTTTCCGTCAGCTGACAGGACAAGGTTCGGATGGGCCGTGTCCGGGTCTAAAACCACGTCAACTAGGGAGATGAGATGTAGAAGTTAAATTAATACAAGATCTATAAGAAATACCAACACATCTATGTCCACTTGGGATAGAAGAAAATCTTATGGGGGTTTAACTCTCACCTAGTATCTGTAATTTGACTTCATAAAGAGTTAAGCTTCATTTATTTATTTATATTTTACCAACAGATATGTTCTATAACTAATGTTAGATGTATTCATGAAGGACTATAACAATGAGACAGACTGTTTCTATAAAGAATTATCAAAAATAAAAAAATTAGCGGATTTAAAGCCATTCTGTGTAGGCACCATATACAGTATGATTATAGCATGTTTAGTATTATTCTAGTACCATACATTTTTGTAGAAAAATTCAACTTACTGTTTTTACCTTCCCAAAAGGCACCAAATATAACGTTTCAAATCCAACAATAATTTTAACTATGTAGCAATACATCATTTGACACACGATTATCATGATGTATGAGGCCTTACCTGCATATTTGTGCATCCTCTTCATCTCTGTTGGGGGTAGAGGGAATAATTGTGTCAGTTTTAATGTGACATTTTAGTTTAAAAATCAAAAACAGATCTTGTAGAATTGAATATTGACATGATGTCAAGGTCCCTGCAGTACAAAAACATAGCACATGCAATTCATGCCAGTCTCCTCTCAGTTTGTCTTACCTTCGTCCTTCAGGCCGTTCAGTTCATTTGTCAGGGTGTCTTCCAGCTTGGATAGCGCTCTCCTCACCGTCCCCACACACAGTTCAGGGTGGACGCCAATCTCCGCCCACTCTTTGGTCGGGGGAGGGGACGTTAGAGAGGGCCACCTCTACCACAGGGAAAGATATTTGATTGTTACTTAAAATGTTTGAGTAGTGCATTGATGAGAGAAGAGCTACCTTGAGTGTCAACATCCTTTGAAAGCAGAGTTTGACTGATATAAGATTCTTAAAACAATTTAAATAATATTTTTATACCAGAAAGGTGAAAGGATATATTATCTGGCTCCTTTCAATAGACAAAACTACAAATATTCAGTGTTTCCTCCAGAAATTTGATCTTTATTGTGGTGAAAAAGGTGTTGATAATAACCTGTAAGAGGTGTAGGTGGTCTTCAGTGTTCCTCAGTTCTGCCAGTTCAGAGTTTCTCCTCTGTAGTTCTGTAACTTCCTGTCGTAGCTGGTCGATTAGCTCCTCGGCCCTCCTTTCTGTTGCTTCTTGCTTTTCCTTGATCTCTGCGTTGACTTCTTGTCGTCTCTCCTCGACTGAGCGAACCAGAGACGTGAGGACACGGTCACTCTCCTTCATCTCCCTGTCTGCGCTCATCTGGATGGAGATCAAATATTTTCTCATACTACTTCCTTGTGTATTTTTACTTCAGAGTGGGAATTTTAAGTGACATTAGGTAGTGAGTAATTTTCTTAACAAAAATCTAACTGCGGCTCTTACGTACAATAACACCCAGCCCTAAGAATACAGAATTTAAAAAGAAAATCCATGGATATCCTGTGGTTGGATCAAATGCTTTGAGATGGCCATTGACATTCCCTCTTGAACTCACCTTGCTAAGCTTCATACAGTTTTTGATCTCCTCAACCTTCCTCAGTCGCTCCTCGATCCTCTGCTGAAAATCTGCCTCAGTCTTTACCATTTGGACCTAAAGATGCAACACAGAAATCGAAGGACTCCATTACTGAAAATGAAATTTGTTTGACAAGTATATGCAGAAATATTCCGGATTTCATTATATATCATGTGTTTAATACTGTTATAATACTGGCCATACTTTATACCTTTCGCTCCCCACTTTCGTCCTCTATCCTAACAGCCCGGTGGTCTTTGTGCTTGGTCTCGGTGCAGAACTGGCACACACACTTCTGTTCGTCCCTGCAGAACATCTCCAGCAGTCTGTTGTGCTTCTTACACAACCTGTCCTGAGTTTGAATTTGAGTTTGAGATTATTGAATTCATGCTCATAGTAAAACAACTGAGTAAAAATCCAAATTTACAGTTCTGAAAAATGAAATGTCTTGCCATAAAAAATGTAATACAATACTGTATATATATATATATATATATATATATATATATATATATATATATATATATATATATATATATATATATATATATATATATATATATATATATATATATATATATATATATATATAATGAATCACCTATACATTTATACACACATACCTGAAGGTTATTCACCGGCTCTATCAGCTGGTGGAGCTTTAAGGTGGCGACACTCTGATGAGGCTCCAGGTGGCTGTCGCAGTACGAGGTCAGACACACCAGGCAGGACTTCAGGGCCTTAACCTGTAGGGACGTTGTAGCACACACATCACACACCACCTCTCCTGGTTTGGCTGCAGAGAGCGGTGAAGCCGGCGAGCAGATTATAATATTTCTAAACGTGTCCGCCAGCTCTTTGAAGGCAGCGTTGATGTTTATTTCAGGCTGCGGGTTGAATAGTTTGTTACAAGTGGGGCATTGGCAGGCCTCACTGCTGCCCCACACACTCTGGAGGCAGGCTTGGCAGAAATTGTGTCCGCAAGGGGTGGTGACCGGGTCGGTGAATACCTGCTGACAGATGGTGCACTGGAACTGTTTTTCTGGTAACATGTTCCCAGAGGAAGCCATTGTCTGCAGAAGAGAGAGAGAGAGAGAGAAAAGGAAGTTAGTTGATCAGTTGATAAGGAAGATAGAGGAAGTGTATGAAAACATTTGCATCAACAGAACAAACACAAAAGTGAACTGGACTTCCAGAATCAGAAGTGGTTTTATTGCCTGGTATATTCTCACAAAACAGGAATTTGTTCTTGTCTGTTCATTGTTTAATAAGTAATATTTACCAGTCGAAATCCAACAATAATTGACCACACATGCCATTTTTTGTTGGTTTGTTTACTATCTAGTGCAGTGTGTAAATATGCGCAACAATGCACATCTTGAATTTCATGCCCTGTACCAACCTGCATTGTTTGGTATGCTTAGTGTAATAATCATTGTGTTCTTACCTAAACACTAGGTACACCCACATTTCTAACAGATAATAATGACATTAATAGACCAACACCAAATAACTGTTGTTGGAGAAAACTACTCAAATGATTAAGGTTAGAAATCATAAATTTCTGCTTGAAAAAATATATATTAACAATTTGTAAATAGATTGCTAAATTTGCATGTAGACCTTCTATAGTTACTAATAGCTAATTAAGAAACTAATCAGGTTGCATGAATAGTAGGCCTAATACATAAACATTGGACATTTGGTCTGATTTCATTAGCATTATAAGCACACTTAAAATTTTACATTTTCCTCCAGGTTTACATAATTCAATGTCAAATGTTTATCTGAACCGGTCATAAATGATACATCTAACACAATTTGTTTGTAAGCTACATCACAGCTATGCCTGAAAGTTAGTGGGCATAATTACGTTGTTACAATGTATATAAATTAATATAAACTATAGACAAAATAGTTTATTTTGTGATGAATCTTAATTTAGCCTGCAGACTCTTAATTTGACATCTTGGTAAATAGGCTTATTTGTTTTCTCAACATGAATCTACAGCCAGCAGCTGATTAGCTTAGCTTAGCATCAATACTGGAAGCAATAGGTTAACAGCTAGCCTGCCTTTGAATTAAAGTGAGAAAAATCCATGTACCAGAGCCTCTGAAATATGGTTTATACAATCATAACAACTTAACTACTGAAAAGAGAAAAACAAGGCAAGTTTTCCAGCACAGACTTTAGGCCGTTTATAAAGGAGCCTTAAGAAAAATAGCTCTAAAATAATTTAAACCACACTCTATGTTAAAAACTTAAAGCGTACATTACAGCCAAGAATATTCCTATCATTCTAGTATTATACATTTGCAGTGCAGACTGAACTGCTTACTAAAAAAGTGATTCTTCCCCTCAATCCATGTCTTAGCTATTCAAAAAGATTAACATAACATTCTCACTCAAGACACAATCATTCATATTTTTAAGCTTTTACTTCATATCGTTCTTACTTACAGCTATTTTTCTTAGATGGAGTCGTTCAGTCACACTACTGTCCTCAGTGACGGCAGGGCAGGTGTATGGATACTTTACAGGGCAAGCTGTGAAACAGGAAAAACTCTAACGTCAACACAGTTATTCATCAGCCCAGCCCTCCCTCTCCTGACCACCATTACTGGTTTCCCTATCTGACTGATCCAACCACCTGATCTTTAAATAGCAGCATTCACGGCTTAACCTACAATTACTTACTGTATTGGTAGTATTTTGCTCACAAGTTGTGTTAGGGATTTTGTCTGAATGCGTGCGTGTGTGTGTGTGTGTGTGTGTGTGTGTGTGTGTGTGTGTGTGTGTGTGTGTGTGTGTGTGTGTGTGTGTGTGTGTGTGTGTGTGTGTGTGTGTGTGTGTGCATATGGGATCATAGGAATACATAATAGTAGCTCTCACTCAAGAAGGAGTTTGTTTGTTTCATGGGTGTGGTGTTTGAGTCCAATGGTTAACATTTTCCACCTGCTATGACACTCCTTGTAAACTGTAGTCACCACCCTGACCTGAAGAATGCTGCAACTCTACATTGTATTCATATGCCATGTTTATGGCGTTTTTATGGCGACAAATTTTGTTTCAGATAAGAGTGTTAGCAACAGGTCAACTACTTCCTCACTTACGCTTGAAAAATGGCAACAAAGAAGAACAAAAAGGTTGTTCTTTGCTGTGGCTCAAAATGCAGTGGGGCAGGGCAAAGGCTTTTTAGATTTTTAGAGCAGGGATGGTTGTTATACAGCTAGTTTAATAATGCCTGGAAGCGAACCAACTGTGCTGAATTGGGGGGCTGATTTTCAGATTAGAGATCATGTGACAGGCGTGTGATTGGATCTTTTACAAGTCCATAAAGTACAAACAGAATGTGTTGTAACTGACTGGCAGCTGATGCAAATACAATTGTGTGAACATTTTCTCTTTCATTAACGACCAAATACCTTTTTTCTACATTTAAATTTTTCTACATATACTGTACATCCAAAGTAGAAATTGGTTACCAGAGGAACAGGAAACCTTATGTAAACATACTGCATAATGTTGAGTTTGTGAGGCTTTACATCTGCTTTGCATCTTTGAACACAGCCCTGGAAACATTTTCGAAACCATGATGTTATCCAAAACTGTAGTTTTCACAGTTGCCTTCACTTGTACCGCTGTATGACATTCAATATTGTCATAAACTGCGCTATAGTGACTCATTTAAATTTGCCCAGTTTGAAAAACCATGGGACATCTTTATAAAAGTAAATTTTTCAGTTTATAAGAGATTCAAAAATGGCACTCCAAACTAAACAAAAAAACAGCAATACGCACTTTGTAAAGTTTGCAAAAAAAAACAATTCTGGACATAAAGATAATGTTATGATTATTTCAAACCACAGATTGTTTTATTTTATTTGACAGTTTGAAAGTATAGAAAAAAGGGTGAGGTGATGACGTGCCAAAAGCTCTTTTCTATAACGACAAATGTATTGAAAAATGAACTCTTATTGAATAAAATAAGTCTGCATTTCCTGCAATGCCCTGACAGGTCCACTTGGCGGCAATAAAGTAAAAGGCAAGCAAACACTTTGTTTTGAGCATTGAAACCACACTTAATTACTACCTTTGTTCCCTTGTCTGTATTATGCTTTTTTGTCATCACTGCCACACCTCAATGTTGATGCTCTGCTTTCTGCTTCACCACTTCATTATCTTTGGCAAAAGCATAATACTAGGGCTGCAACTAACGATTATTTTGATAATCGATTAATCTGTCGATTATTTTCTCGATTTTTTTTGGTCGGTAAAATGTCAGAAAATGGTGAAAAATTTTGATAAATTTTCCAAAGCCCATGTTGACGTCCTCAAATGTATTGTTATGTCCAAAACACACAGATATTTCAGTTTACTGTCATAATAGGATTAAAGAAACCAGAAAATATTCACATTTGAGAAGCTGAAATCAGAGAATTTTGAACATTTTTAATTAAAAAATTACTCGAAATGATTAATCGATTATCAAAATATTTGGCGATTATTTTAATAATCAATTTGTCAATTAATCGTTGCAGCTCTACAATATACATAGAAATACAGTCGCACCTACAAAATGTAAAGAGCATTAAGTATACTCATGCATGCAGACTATAATGTTATATATTTAAAGTAATAATGTAGACCAGGTTGGGACAAAATAATAATCATACAATCCAGCCATTTGAAACAGCATATCACACACACAAAAAAAGCCCAAGGAAAAAGATTCATGTAATCATTTAATCACAGACAGCTTGGCCTCTTTCACACGACGATCACATAATACGTTATATAAATGAAGACTGACTGGATATTTCATTGACACTATTGTTCAACCATCAACCTCTCATCAGAATGGATTTAAATCTTTATAATTGTGATGTAGGCCGGATTAGTACTTCGAAGGGCCCCTGGGCACTGAGAGCTCAAAGGCCTTCCACCCTAAGACAAACGTGTTTGCACATATAAAACCACGCCTACCCGATCCTACCAACATGGCTATTATTTTGAGCGTTCAGTCAGTCTGGCATGTCATATGTCATATTTAAGCCTGTTTATTCCAGTGAATAAAAGGCAAATACAGGCAGAGCCCCGGCCGTCTGTCTCAATGTTGTGGTGTTACCTATTAACCTATCAAGCTGGCGTCCGGTGTCCTTGTTTTATAAAATGGAAACACTGTGATTTTCAACCAACATAACTGCTCCCGTCTCGTTTCAAGAAATCAGATGTATCTGCGTTACGTTGGTTAAGCTTTTTAGGATCATTTAGTGATTTAAAAAAATTAACTCAAGCTGACGCCACAGAAATGGCAGATTTTCTACATGCTGTGAAAAACGTCAACATAATCCCTATGTGATATTATGCCTGTTTTTACCATAAGACCCGATGATGGTATGCATTAGTCGAAAAACAAAGAGACATCCTCTGTGGTTTAAAATGCTGCTGATAGCAACACGCATCTTAATCTCAAGCCCATCTTTATAGTGAAAGTGAAAAAATCACCCAGTCAACGATGGGTCTTCACAATCCCAAAACTCACGTTAAAAAAATGTCTTCCTTTTTTTAAATTGAAAGAATGTTATGCGATGTACCCACGCTGCATTTGCGATCGACCGGTAGATCGCGATCGACATAATGGGCACCCCTATCTATCCATCCATCCATCCATCAATCCATCATCCATCATGTTCATAAATCAGTTTCAGTTGCTCTGCTTTGGATCTTTAACATTCTAACATCATGTTTGAGTTGCAATTAATTCTAAATTTTGTTCACACTTTATGATGATAGCCTTTGACTTTTATGCAACATCATGGAGACATCGACTAAATTTAAGTTGTTATATTTAAATTATTTCTCTTCAGGGGCAGAAACTATATCAAATGTAAATAATACATTCATTGTCTGAATTATAATGTTTTATTGACATTATTGAAAGAAAGAATAAAAACATTAGTGCAACAGGGGATTTTACCTACATTTGCGTCCACAATGCATTGTTAAAATGTAGACTCATTCTACTAATGCCGTTGCTCCAGAGCATATCTTATAACTGTAATTCACCCATGACCTCCACACACAAAGTACATTTATAATTGCTTGATAATTGCTTATGTATTTATAGAGCAGCAGCTGCACTTGATGACGTTGGAAATATAATGTGAAAACGCCTAAGAAGGATAACCAGAGTGACCTGTTCAGACACTGTGGGAGGAACTTTAAACTCTGTGCCTTCGTGTATATTAGTCTTATTTTTTCACACATACAACACCTGTCAACACATTTGTTAAGGAGCATCTGTCCGTTGATGCACACACAGGTAAGACAATTTATTTTACTTAGCAAGTAGTCTAGGGAGTAAGAACTTAAATAATATGATATCAGTAGCCTCTGCTTCAAAATCAGCTGACTTTTACAGGAACGTAAACATTCTCAGCAATCAAGCAGCAGTCAAACTTGATGTAATGAAAATTGTATGTAGCTATGTAAAATGTAACAAATTAGCATTTTGTGAATTTTACATGTAGTATCAAATGTATGCGAATTCAAAAATGCAAATACTGTACATTCAGATTGGACATACATTAGTATGTTTTTAACTGATGTACTTTTTTAACAAACTCTTACCAATTATTGATATACTGTGTTTATACATGTACGCGACCCGATTTCAGATAAGCGGTTGAAGATGTATGTATGTATGTATGTTTATGCTTTTGTTAGAGTTTGTGAACTAGCTATATAACAATGATATAAGAGGGCACGTGGGAAAACAACATACAACAGTGGAACATTCTGTCTTCAGATTACTACCTTCGATGTTATAATTACTTGGCATATAACTGAGCCAACTGCACAGTTAGAACATTCTGACACTCCTACCTTAATAGGTGTGTATTGTGCATGAATTCATCGAAAGAATGAACTTAGAAACTGAAACCGTTTGCAAAGTTTTCAAATATAGACATATGTATTTAATTACAAATTATATTGATTAAAACATATTGGGTCTTGAGGGTTTGAATGGTATTTGATGCTTAACGGTGTATCTTGTTAGCCAGTAAAAAAGTTTGAAAGCTCTATGGCCATAAAAAAAAGGGTTTCAGCAAATTCTTTACAAATGCATTTTTAGATTACAATAAGTTCAAGAAGTCAATTTTTAGTTTTTTTTCTTCCATCAGAAAAATGGCCTCTGTTTTGTCTGAGGAGCAGTTTAAATGCAGCATCTGTCTGGATATTTTCAAAAATCCTGTCTCCATCCCATGTGGGCACAATTTCTGCCGTGGATGCATCAAGCGCTCCTGGGATACGGGTCGTAAGTGCGTGTGTCCGCTGTGCAAAATGACCTTCAAAAACCGTCCAGAACTGAGGGTCAACGTGGGCTTTAAAGACATCACTGAGCAATTTAAAAGGTCTTTGATAGTGGAGGGGAAGCCACGAATCAAGCGTCATCCACCAAAGAGAGATAAACCAAGACAAGCCTGTCGGTCTGATGATGTTAACTGTGACGTCTGCACGGGCACCAAGACAGCTGCTGTCAAGTCGTGCCTCTACTGCCGAGCGTCATACTGCGAAACTCACCTGCAACCTCACCTGAGGGATCCGGCAATGACACAGCACAGGCTCACGGATACAGGCACCTTCGTCAACAGCCACCTGTGCCGAAAGCACGGCACGCTCCTGGAGATGTTCTGCAAGAAGGACCAGACACCTGTTTGTGTTACATGCACAGAGACGGACCACAAACACCATAGCTTTACCCCCATTGACCAGGCTAGCAGAAAGATCAAGGTAAGGAATAGTGATGTATTTAATCTATGTTTATCTTGCACCCTGGTGCTTTACTTCTCCTATTATACCTCTTACGAGGAATTGTATATGTTTATGAAACAGTCTTGTTTTTCCTCTGATGATCAGAACTGACGTATAACCGTGTTCTTCGGAGCTACTTGAAGCACATCAAAGCAATCTAAATTAAAGCTAGATTGTTCCCCTTCAACCTTTACAGACTCAAATAGAGAAAACTGATCAAGAATTTCAACAGATGGTCCAGGCCAGACTGGAAAAGGTTGAGGAGATCAATCTATCAGTGGAGCAGAGCAAAGTAAGTTTTGCATTTTCCACCTACAAACGAACATTTAAATGAACATTTATGTGAATGAAAACTGGATTTTGTAAGCCATCCAACCGAATTGCTTCACCGCAACTTTTTCACATTCTTAAATGTGCATTGTTTTTTCATTATAATTCATATTTCAGGTAAAGAAAGAAGGAGCAATACAGTCGAGCGTTCAGGCCGTCACCACGGTGATAAGCGCCATCGAGAAAAACCAGGCAATTCTAATTGAGGAGATCGAGCAAAAGCAGGAAGCATCGCAGAAAGTGTCAGATGAGCTCCTCAAACAGCTCGGGGAGGAAATCAATGAACTGCTGAGAAGACGCAGTGAACTGCAGTACCTGGAGTCCACCGAGGACCCTCTTCATCTGCTACAGGTTAGAAAGTCCTGAACCCTCGGTTTAGTCGACGTAGATTCTTCAATTATAGAACCACAACACTGAGGTTTTCATATGTTTTTGCCCAATATATTAATTCTAACCGGCTCTGTGTTGTAATGTTGTAGTAAAGCCAGGTAGTTTAATCTCTGTATTGAACAGGCAGATTAGATCCAATAGACAAACATTCTGAGTTGGGGGCAGTCTTTGTGTCTTCAATCACACTAAATTACAAATATACATTAAACTAAAACACAAATAATATGTGTCACTCTTTTTCGGTAGAGTTTGCCCTCTCTGAGTCCTCCAGTGTTAAAAAAGGACTGGTCCAAAGTCAAAGTCCAATCAGACCACTACATAGGGATAGTGACGACAGCTTTCTCCAAGCTTGTGGACGTGTGCCATGAACTGGAAAAGAAACTGTCTGCAGAAGGTCAGTATATTTGAGTAATTCTGACAGTGTTCAGCAAAATATCAATATCATATTTTACTTACTATCTCACAAAATTATCCCTCACACGAGAAAAAACACAATAACTCACCAGCACAGACAACCTTTTATATACAGTATCTTGAAGTTTGACAAAAAAAATTTAAAACTGACATTTACTTTTTCTAGACTTTGTAGAAGCAAGCAAGAGGAATCAATATGCAGGTATGTGAATGGATGTAACATAATGGCTGAAATAGGTTCACCTGACCATTAATATCACATAAACAATATGAGACATATGGTATGAATATGGTCATCTTTATTGTGATGCTGCAGCATGAAGTTGTTAAAAAGACATGGTACCTATATTGGTTTCTAAAATGCAGTACCAACCAAAAAAGCCACTTTTTGTGTGGATTTTTCTAGGTGTATTTGGTCATGTCTGTCTTAAAAGTATTGAGTATGTATGACAGCTTATTCAGGCATTTGTATGTTTAAAAAAAAAATACAGTGGTATTGGTGGAGAGAATACATTTAGAATTTGCGACATTAAAGACGTCAAGCTATGAAAAAAGACTTTTATGTTGAATTTTTTTAAATGAACAACCTTAATCTTGTAGTTTTTTTCTTGTTATATATTGCCTAGGAACATACAAACCTCTCATGTGTGTTAAGTGATACTAAGGCAGGGAGACTGCAATATTGGCTTTTCGCATGAAGTATTCTTTAAAATATTTGAACTCTGAATTATATAATGTACATATTACATTTCTTATCCATTTATCCTGTATCTTTCCAGTGGATGTGACTCTGGATCCTGACACTGCTTCAGGCTGGCTGATTCTGTCCCCAGATGGCAAGCAGGTAAAGTGTTGACACCATGATAGCTGGATGAAAAATGTAGCAGATTGGGGTTAATTTCAAATCATATTTATTTCAAACTGGTGTTGCTCATAGTTTGAAAGAAAGTCTGCACATAGTCAATACAGGTTTCCCTCAGACTTTACTTGCCATTCATGAATAATTTGTCTGTAAAAATTTAAGTTGGTCCTTTAATTTGAGTTGGTTCTCTTGTTGTTCCTCAAAGTGTCTTGGATAGTGTTTCATCACTTCCTGTTTTAATGTTCTTTTGATACATGCTTTTACTATTCACTCAGTTTATTGAGCTCTGTTGTTAGTGAGCTCTGTTGTAAGTGTTTTTCATTTCTGAAAGTACTTATCATTTGTTGCTCTATCTATGGATTCGGTGGGAGGGGTTAGTATTGTTCTTTGGCACTGCACTTTGTGTTGTCTTTGCTATGTATGAAATGTGCTATATACATAAAGTTTGATTGATTAATCCACAGGTGAGCGTGGCCTACCAGAAGAGGAAACCCTCGCTCCCCGATGACCCCCGCAGGTTTGACTCCTGCGTCTCTGTCCTGGGGCAGCAAAGCTTCACCTCTGGGAGACACTACTGGGTGGTTCAGGTACGAAACCAGACCAACAAATTTTACTTTGCTGTACCCTTTGCTGTACCCTTTAACACTTACTCTGGTTGCATCATTCATTTGCTTCCTTGTCTTATCTGCTCGTGTATACGTTGTGTTTCAGGTTGGTGATAAAACCGACTGGGATCTTGGCGTTGCTAGAGAGTCCATAAACAGAAAGGGTTCCATCACAATCGGTCCGGACAACGGTTACTGGGCGATCTTCCGACGTAAAGGTGGAAGTCTCAGCGCCTGTGGCAGCCCCTCCATCACCCTCAACATCAGGGAAACCCCACAGAAAGTCGGTGTGTTCCTGGACTACGAGAACGGCTCACTGTCATTCTACGACGAGGAAGCAAACACTCTAATTTACACGTACAGCGGAATTACCTTCACGGAGCCTCTGTATCCGTACCTAAACCCCTGTGTTCATGACAACGGGAAGAACACCGACCCGTTGATCATCTGTCCTGTTGAGGGACGTATCACTGATGGGGATGAAGAAGATTTTCTGTTATGAATTCTGAAGAAAAAGATTAAAGTGGGATGTACAGTGTATTCCAGTAAATAATTCCTATGCAGTCTTTTTATTCAGCCAGTAGCATATTATTGACTCACCCATTGAAGCTATGTCCACTTGTTACTCATGTTCCCTCTAATCATGCCATCTTGCCAAGACCGCATCCACATCTCTGAATATCTTTATCTCATATAAACTGAAGGATATGGTGTTCCTTTGGATGTGTAGAAAATGTTTCTCAATTTCAAATAAGCTATTGAAACCTGTCCTTTGATCAGCTGAAAAATTCAGCATTACAAAGTTGAAAACAAATTTATTAGGTAAACTCCAACAAGACTTTTACTATTGATACTTTTTGAATTATGGACTTTTATTTAATGTACTTTTAATGTGAGTCTCCCGCGTTAAGAAAAAGAAATAACAAACGCAGTTCACCTGTGAATACGCAAAGGCTTGCCCATGCCTGATAGCAGTGAAAACCAATGATACTGTTGCAGGTTGCGCAGATTGCAAAACAGAGTTTTCTGTTGCTCACGGTGGTTAATACCTGTTTATTTTTCTCTAATGAGACAGAGATCCCTTTATCATAGAAACAATAATTTTGTCTGAACGTAGATAATTGTTTCAGTTCTGTATCAAGTTCGCTATTATATATTGAATTATTTTGTTTTCTGAAGCTGTGGGACTTATGTACATAGTTGTGAAATCGTACCAGTAGAATCACATAATGTTGATGACTTTTCTGGATGTTAGTGAATCGGATAATCTCCTTCAAATCAGTTTTTTTTAGGTTGGGATGCTTTTCTGAATGGAAGGGTCCACTAGCCGTTGAATTATATTAAAGACTTCCAAATGTGATACATTATAGTTTCTGAAATGATGTTTTTTTTTAATGCTATGTATGTGTTGTGAAATTGGTTAAGATCTCTTGTTCATTTGCTTGTTCCTTGTTTATTTGCATGCGTTTTCTTTAGTTACTGTGAAGCAATTTTGGGAACACAAAGCAGGCACTGTAACAAAAACGGGGATTTTTAATACCGTTTATATATTCTAATGTTATTGTTCTCAAAAGAAGCTATAACTTTAAGCCAATTTTATAACTGTGGAACTGTGCATAGTGTAATGTTTTTTACTCATTTTTGAATAACCCTGCTAATGAGAATTCATCCTAATGAAGAAAACATCCATGAGATGCTTTTTAACCCACTTTTCTGGAACATCTGGATTTTTTTTTAAAACCTTTTATATTGATTATTGTACTTGATTTATTTTGGTCACATTTGTGAAGAAAGTTGACAAAATACCACAAGGTCATGTTTATTTTCTGAAGGTGTGAGCCTACAATGTACAAAATAATGTATAAACCTTTGCAATAAATACATGAACTTAAAAAAAAAAATAAACAAATTTAAACTTTTTCTCATATTCGACTGAAATACTCTAATGGCATAGTCTTTATTTGTAAATGTGTCTTTTTCTAAATGACCACTAGGAGTCACTTAAGTGAGACATTCAAAAACACTTTGAAGGAAAGGTTTAAATTTATTTTTATTTTTTTTAGCTTGTTAACTAGGAAACAGAAGCCTTTCCTTTAAACGTGTGTGCATTTTATGTTATGCTCTATATTTTTTGGAATAAAACACATACTGGAAGGAGACAGCGCAATGTGTTCTGTTAAAAGAAAATAAAAAAAATATATGTTGAACTATTCCTTTTAAAGGTGCAGTGTGTAATATGACATCATCAAGAAAGTTCTAGAATGCAACACTCCCTGGGTAACCCCAACTCTTTCGAATAATAACAGAAGCTACAGTGGCCTTCAAGGACAAGAACAATTAAAAATTTTAAACAATGCACCTGATGACATTCCAACTATGACACTTTCAAGATGGCGGCAATAGGCCTTGGTCCAAAATATGCAGAAATATGGACATATATGAGACCCTTTCTAAGGGGAAAAAAATTATTAAAAATTGTTTTTTCAGCTATTATGCACTAAATTAAATGTACTTGTGGATATTATAATTACTTTCTACAAAATCTGCTAGGAAATAAAACCCCAAATTCTACACACTGCAGGTTTAAGATTAAAATCAAGCTGAGACAAGTGTGTGACATCACTGGCAAAAACTCTGTCACCAGTGCAACTGACGGTTTTGTTTGACTCATAACACTCACCAGGTGGCGTACTTTCTTATTAAATACACAAACCATTTAAAGCCCTGCTGTGACTGCTGAGGCTTTACATCATGTCTAATGCTCTGAGAATGTGCCTTAGGACGAGAACAGGTTGTGCACGCTCCACATTGAATCACACACAACAACACACTCTAATGAATACTTAGCATTGTGAAGTCAGAATGTAATGACTCATTCTTCCTTTGGACAAAGCTTTCTTTGGACAAAGCAGCACATGTCAAAACATCGATCCAGAGTCATGTACAATGAAAAGCATTTAAGGTCTCAGTCTGTGACAGGTTAAGAATGAAAAAAAATGGTTATTACTGTTCATTATATTCATAATGCAGCGGCTCATTAAATGTTCCAGTGATTTGTGAAGCAGGACTACAGGAGGAAAATACCTGGTACAATACATATTGCACAGTACAGTAATGTGCAATGTTTCTTGTCATGATCACAGGCTATCTATTATTTCTATGAGGCACTGTTTCTTTGCATTTACTTTTTTAATTAAATTTTACTACACTTGTATATTTTATGTTTCATTTTGTTGCTGTAATTTTGGAGCAATCTGGTAAAATATTCATTCTTCTTCAGGATCAATAAAGTTCTATTTTAACGTTATCTTAAATCTTGAAAGCATAGTTTATAAAATACACCAACATTTTCAATTTATTCAAACACATACCTATAAATAGTAAAAACCTGAGACACTGATCATTCTGAGCGGTTTCTTTTTTTTCATAGCTAGCTGTATGTACACTACAGTATGTATTTTACAATGCCTGATGAATATTTATGACTGCTTTGTTTAAAATGGTCTTGGGCTGCAAACTGACACACCGGTTGAGATACATTTGGACAACAGTACAGAAGTGTCTGTTCTGAGAAGCCTTTGAAATAGGGCAGGCCTCAAGAGGCACCAGTTGTTTGGTGGTTGCCCAGGATATCAGTCCAGGCTGGCATCGATTCTGAATTTTTTTTTTTGTATAAGAGCTGTTGAGGGGCAAAGCACAAACATATAGCTTTATATACAGTATATATAATTGGTTCCATTGTTTGCCGTGCTAGCCTCTAGGGATGACAATGTAGCCTTTGGTCCAGACTGAAATATCTCAACATTTATTCGATGGCTTGGCACAAAATGTTGGTTCAGACCTCCATGTTCCCTAGACAAAAGTAGGTAGCGACCTACTGTAGCTGTGCTAAAGTACACCTTCACTGAGCCGAATTTGGCACACAAAATTGCAATGAAAAATAAAAAAAATAGACAATTTTTAATAAAATTAGTTTTTCAAGTATTCTTTGTTCAACATGCTTATTTCCTAAGAGCTGTTAAAGGTTAGACAACAAATTAATACATTTGCTGCACATCCCAAATATCTCTAACCAGTCAAGCTATGGTCTTATTACCACAAATATTATGTTAAGTGTAGCTTAGTCACATTTAGTTACAATTTCAAAGTACACTTTATGGGAATGTAGAAAGTGTGAAAAGGGAACCCACGATAATATACCCAATGGCTTTTCAGAGGGGGCCCGATAAGAGAAAAATGAGTAGACACTAAAACAAAGTTTGCTGTGCTGTGAAGCACTTGGAATTGCATGAGTGTATGAATGGTGCTATATATATACAGATAAATTCCCTTGGCTTGCCTATTATAACTCGGGACTTTTTGTCTTTACATGACGTAATTGTGAATGTGGATCAGTAAATTACACTTATTTAAGTCATGAACTCATTGAGCACAGGTGTGTACATTTGACACGAGTGCAACTACCAATCAGACGGATAATTACAGGTGATTAAGTAAGATATGTGTCTGTCTAACTTTCCATTGCTTCTTTCAGTTTGTGTGTGTGTGTACGTGTGTGCGTGCGTATGCATTGGTGTGCACTTTTTTTTTCATTATCTACTTCATGTTTAAAGAAAAACATCCTTAAACACAATGAAATATGAGTCTGTCAATTGTGGAATGTAAATTACTAAAATACTGTACTAAAAGCAGCTTATTATAATGATAACAACAACCTGAAACTTATAGCGAGTCTCAACGTCTTTCTGTCGCCTATTATTCTTGGCAATGTTCTATTTATATAATCATTTTGTGTCATGTTCACGTGCTTAGAGACAAACTCCAAAACGTGGAACGTTGCGAAACAGGTTATTCTTCCTGGAGCGGTTGCAGGAAAGCAGATCTATTGTGCTTCTTTTTTTTTAAATATTCTTTTGGTGTTTTAAACTTTATTTGACAGTTTGCAGTAGATAGTGACAGAGTGGAAATGGGGAGGGAAAGGGAAAAGACATGCAGTAAAGGCTCACAGGTTGGATTCGAACCCGCAACCACTGCAACAAGGACTGAGCCTATCCCACGTGTTTGTGTGTGTCACAGTAGTAAAAACTTAATTCATTCTTATACCTCCATTCGATGACACGGCGGTTCAAAGAAAGTGCAAATGGCAAATTGCGATTTGCATTATAATTATTATCTTAATCACACATATTTATTAAGCAACTTAAGCGATGACATTTTGGACTTTTGCTGGATCACACTAATGACCGGAAACAGTGGCAGACTGTTGAAACTGTGGAAACTGTTTTACACTGGTTCATTGTTTAAGGATTACACTTTCCCAGACACATCTCAGTCATCAGTGTTGATGAACCCATCCCTGAAATACTTGCTTGTTGTTTGCATAACCGCAAGTTTTTACAAGCTACAACAAAGGCCAAAGTCGAAAGCTAGAAGACCGGAAAATCCAGATTGAGTGTTTTACGATAACCTTGATGGGAGGAGCTGATTGGAAATCAGACGGTGTTGTCTGCGAGGAGAATATAAAGTTGTCAACGTCTGAAGCATCTGATGAGAACGATCACAGCACTCGACATGACGTCCCAAACAGGTGAGAGGGCAGCTATGTTACTACTGCTTTAATAAAATATAAAAAATAGCTGCTTCATTTGCTTCATTTAACATCATTTTGTGAATTTGAAAACTTTTGAAAGTGAAAGCAGACAATAACTTTTATCTTGGAAAATATAAAATGTATTAATAGATCACATAATTTTCATTGTTAGGGTTTTATTATTTTATTTAGTCAATTTATTGAACATGTTAAAATAGTATTTTCCTAGTGTGAATAGTTAGTGAGTCTGTGGTCTGTTTCTGTGCATTCCATGTTGTTGACTGACACGCTGAAAGATTGTAACTTAATACGTAACAATCTGTTTGCTTAAATCAGATACAGAATATTGAAGCCTAGAGCAGCCATGTCCATATATATATTTTTTTTTTTACTTGTTTCCATTCATTACTTATTATAGGCCGTTACCTCAATATCACAAGTTATTTGACTAGTTATCCCAAGATGACAAGATTTGTTTTCATAAAATCACAAGATAAAAAACATAAATGTAAACAACCTTTTGTTGTGATAAGATGATTACATCATGATTTGGAGATAATATTAAAAGTAATGAGTGAAAACAAGCTTTGTCATCTCGTGATCACAAGAAAAATATCTCTTGATCACAAAATAACAGAATAAAAAATATGAACAGGTATGGCCGCTCTGGGCTTCCATACAGATTTGTGCATTTAAGTAATAAAATGTTGTTGTTTTTTTCACTTCTTTCCAGTGAAAAACAAAAACATGTCCGCAGAGTCATTTGAGATACAGTTCAGGTGCTGCATCTGCCTGGACACGTACAGCAACCCCGTCTCCATCCCGTGTGGACACAACTTCTGCCTGGACTGCATTGAGGGCTTCTGGGACACCAAGGACAAGTCGGAGTGCCCCCTGTGCAAAGAGCGATTCAAAAAACGTCCCGAACTCAGGATCAATCGAGGATTTGCTGACGTCATCGAAGTGTTTAAAAGGTTTGTTTTGTCTCTAACCCCTATTTCATATTAAAAACAATAGTGAACATTTGATTTGATTAAATTGTTATTGAACAGAATTTAATTCCATCAAAAAGGTCTCAGTCGCCTGCACACAAACAAGAGGACTACGTCAACGTTGTGGCGCCACCAGCTGATGAAGTTCCCTGTGATATTTGCCATGGAAACAACAAGTCAACATCAGTCAAAGCTTGTCTGGTGTGCCAGGCGTCTTACTGTGAACTGCACCTAACGCCACATCTGAGGGATCCAGTGCTACACAGACACAGGCTCACAGATCCGGCCATTTTCCCCGATAGCCACCTATGCAGGAAACACAACAAACCGCTGACCATGTTCTGCAAGGCCGACCAAACGCCTGTGTGTGAGAGATGCACCGAGAGAGGCCACAAGCACCATCAGGTCGTTGTAATACAGAAGGCCTGCAAGAGAATCAAGGTGAGGAATCTACTTCCTCTAAAGTAACTGAAACCTCAATTATTTTTTTTTAATTGTACAAGAAAGTCAGTCCTTCCTACCTGCTATTTTTAATTCAGTCAAAAAAATATTTTTCCTTGAAGTCCCTGAAGTTTGAGTCAGTGATTCTGCAAAAGTGACTTTGACAACAAGCTTTCTCCAGAATTGCTGAGCCCCACTTAAATATTTTCTCAACGATTTTTGAGCACATTATATTGACAATTTCTTATTTTTCTGCCCTTTCACAGACTGATTTGAGGACGACTAAGATCAACATTCAACAGATGATCCAGGCCAGACTGACAAAAATGGGGCAGATAAAACATTCTGTGGATATGAGCAAAGTATGTTTGAATACTATTTTTATACAGTTTTTCTTAATGCCTTTGTCATGGGTACACTCACCCAGGAACTACACCTGACCTAGTGAAAAAAACACTACAGTTTTTTGTCCAAAGGGTGTGCTAGAATTAACACAAACTGAAAGTTCCTCGGTGCACCTTTTACTTCAGTCTATTTTGTCTGTTTTTTTTCTGTACATTTACATATTTTATGGTTTAAATCAACAGAAAATCAGAGAGAGAGAGATAAAGAGCGGCGCTGAGGTCTGCACCATGTTGATAGCGGCCGTTCAGAGGCACCAGGTCGGGCTGGTAGAGCAGCTCAAGGAAAGGCAGGAGGAAGCCGAGAGGAAAGCAGAGAAGATGATCGACGAACTGGAAAAGGAAATCCATGAACTACAAGCGCAGGACAGCGAACTGCAGCACCTGGATCTAGCACAGAACCCTCTCCACCTCCTACAGGTAAACAGACATCGGACACAGCTGCATTTAAGCTTTTCTGCGCTCGTTCGAGGACTGTACTCAAAGGTGTAGTGTGTAAAGTGAATTGACAATTTTCAGAACAGACTTGGTAGAAAGGGAATATAGTAATCATTAGTATGTTTTAATTGGTGTATAATCGCTTCAAAATATATAAAAGTATATATGATAAATTGACACAAGAAAACCAACATGTCTTCCCTATTTTAGAGCTTCCCTTCTCTGAGTAAGCTCCCGCCAGGTAGAGAGTGGTCGGAGGTGACGGTTCACTCAGATAACTGCATGGGCACAGTGAGCAGAGCCTTCTCTAAGCTTGTGGACATCTGCCAGGGACTTGCGAACAAATTGTCTGCAGAAGGTCAGTAGAAACCTTTGAAAACTTCACAAATTGAACAAAGATTCAAGAAATTATTGTAAAAAAATATCTGTGCGTGAAAATAAAAAAAATATATTTGCTATTTGCAGAGGCAGACAAGATGGATCACTATGCAGGTAGGTTCACAATAACACTTCCATTTTGTTTCTTTCAGTAACTTAGTTTAACTTTTATTGGAAACCTTTGTTTATTACCAAACTCATTGTTTTCTTGCTTTGTTCTTGCAGTCGACGTAACTCTGGATCCTGACACCGCTTCAGGCTGGCTGCTCCTGTCTCCGGACAGAAAGAAGGTATTTTTGTGATTATACTCAGAATCAGAAGTTCAGCAAATTTGAGGTAGAAGCAGCTCTCAAATTCCAATAAACCTATAAAAATGAATTGGTTATCAGGCTCATGTATGATGAAGATGATGGCACTGACAATAATATAATTCCTCCACAGGTCAGCGTCCAGGCGAATAAGGCCCCGATCACGGACAACCCTCAGCGATTTGACTCCTGCCTCTGCATTTTGGGGAAACAAAAGTTTGCTACCGGGAGATGCTACTGGGTGGTTCAGGTAGGAGCTCTACTCAGAAACAAGAAAAACAAGTTGTCAGATAACAGTATACTTCAAGAAACAAACTTAACGTGTCACTCACTTACTTAAAGGTGCTATGAGGAACTTTTGAATATTTCTGAAACAGTCTCACTTTTCCTCTGATGATCATAAATGACATGTAACAGCAAACGAGACCATCAGTGCAAAGAATGCTATTTTTATATAGTTTTTCTTAATGCCTTTGTCATGGGTACGCTCACCCAGGAACTACAGCTGGTGTTGTAGAAACACTTAGAGTAACTCGTAGCTCCTTTGAAGGAAGCTTGCATGTCTGATTTGTATTTATTTATTTTTTTTGCTCTGTTGTTGCCTTACTGACTGTGTTTTTTTCTGCATGTTGTTTTTCAGGTTGGAGACAAAACTGACTGGGATCTTGGCATTGCTCGGGAGTCCATAAAAAGGAAGGGGGCCATCATTGTTCGCCCTGACAACGGTTACTGGGCGATCTGCCGACGTAAAGGCGGAAGTCTCAGTGCCTGCGCCGGCCCCTCCGTCACCCTCAACCTCAGGGAAACCCCACAGAAGGTCGGTGTGTTCCTGGACTACGAAGAAGGCTCAGTGTCTTTTTATGACGCAGAAGCAAACACACACATTTACACGTACAGCGGAATCACGTTCACGGAGCCTCTGTATCCGTATTTTAATCCGTGTGTTCAAGAAAACGGGAAGAACACCGGCCCGTTGGTCATCTGTCCGGTTGAGCCAAGGGTCAGGGAGGTATGGGACATAACCACTCAGTCAGAAGTGTGATATGTCAGGAAAATGGGTGAAATTAGTTTTTTGTTTTTGTCATCCACATTTTTGAACTAGTTTGGTTCAAATATATAATGTACTGTAACAGTATTTGATCATCATTGGTCTGTAACGGGCCTAAATTCAAGAGTTAAAGCTGGGGTATGTGATTTCTGATTGGTCAAAGTTAACATGAGCTGTACACTTTGCCCAATAAGAGCGAGGCTCCGATTCTCTGTTCTTATTGGCTGTTGGGACTGTCCATTCACTTTGGCACGACGTTGTTGGTGTAGAGCGTGTCAGGGAGGGACCAAAGAGAACAAGTGGAGAGGTTGAGGTATTTGGATTTGAATCTCTATCCCAACTGCAATTTTCTCCCCAAATCCTCCAACCCAGCTTTAATGTTGTTTTTAAAATAACAAGACATTGATTTTCAACTTTAAAAAAATGGCATTAAGGTTTTTGCTATTTCTGACAACGTGAATAGTTTTCTTTACAGTTTTTACATCGTTTTAATGTTCAAATTAATCTTTACAAAATGATACCAGACTCGTGTTTGTGTATGAAGGATTGTATAAAATGATTTAAAACGTTCTTCCAATTTTAATCAATCACCTGAATGGGCAAATATAAATGTATAATTAACTTAACAAATTGTGAAGCTGAAACTTAAAGACGTGTTTTGAGACTTAAAAATGTAATGTATGTAATTGTTACACCTCTCATATGTTACGTTCGACAAAATTTGTCAACTATTTATATTATGTATATTATACATATTATTATATTATATATATTATGTTGAAATTGTGTAAGTTGCTCCACTACATTAATAAAAGTTTTACCTGCAAAGTCTGCAATCCATTTTTTCAAGTTAAAAAATGCTTCTTTTTCTAAAGTACTTATCACACATATATTCATAGCTATTGGGATTCTCACAGAATGAATGACACATGTTTGTTGTTGATGAGCAATTGGGGTTGCAACAACATTTATTTTTGTATAGTCAAGAAGACTGTCATGCAGTTTTTTATGGGATATTGAAGGTGCTACAAGTAACTTTTAAATATTTCTGAGAGTCAAATTTTTTCCTCTGATGATCATAAATGACAGGTAACAGCAAATGAGACCTTCAATGCAAAGAATGCTATTTATATAGTTTTTCTTAATGCCTTTTTCATGTGTATACGCTACCGTAACACTACCGCAGGATGTACCGTAGACAAAATGGAGTTATTGGTTTTGGGAATCCATCGTATCCTCATTCCTGTTCATGTAAAAATAACAAAGTATGACAGTTTGAAGGGTTTTTTCAATACCTTGTCATCACGGTACCACACCTTTGTTGTTCCAATAAGTCAGTTACTTCCTTGATGACTTTACAGTAAGAGCATCATAACAAGGCTTTGACAGAGAGCATTGTTTGGCCCTGCGGTTTCTTTTCACCTGTCATCTGTAAATGATGAGCAGCTTTAAAAAAACAAAAATTTGGATAGTTTATTCATTCAGTTTAATAATTTCCATCCAGTGTCTTGTTTTAGTATTCAGAACAATGTATGTGTAATTATGCATCCAGATCCATATTACAAATTCAACCAAGATTAACCAATTGTTTGCATATGAAGAGTTTTTTTTCTCTCTTCCAAACCTGTTGACACCTGCTTAAAAGTCAACAAGTAAAATCTTCACAAAAAATACATATAAATAGTATATCAGATAAAGGTAATTCATCTAATATTTGGAGCTGAATTCTTCATATTGGATTTTAGTAAAACTACAGGAGATTCCTTTAAGGGTCTCAAACTCATAAAGCAGAAAGGACGTTGAGATAGATATTTAATATAATGAGTGGTCAGGTATTATTTCTAATGTGGGTAAAAACAGTGACCTTATATCTCTGCAGGAAAGGACAGATAGTTTGAGATGGGTTTTCAGTGCTGCGTTTGTGTGATTTCTGAGGTGAAAGAGATGAGTAGGAGGGAGCGGTGGAAGCGGAGAACAGTAGGAGGTTTCGAGGATCCGTGAGAACAGACGGACGGCGATGCTCGTGATGTGATTAAACGTCTGCTCGAACACTGGGGTTCCCTGGAACGGAGAGATAGAGAAAGAGAGAGAAAGAGAGAGAGAGGGAGGGAGGTAGAGGGAGAGAGAGAGAGGGAGACAGGGATGGGTAGCAGAGGTAAAGCTATAGGTAACAGGACGGGAAAAAAGGCTCTTGGGATGCTCCAACTTTACTGAAGAAAAGCTGCTTTTTGTCTGCCGCTGCGGAGCCAACGCTCAAAGTCAGAGGTTGGTGTTTTTTTGTTGGCAATATTTCTGGACAAAACAAAAGAAATTATGAGTGTTGCTAGTTTTATTTTGAGGATTTTTGTGCTTTTCAGTGTTTTGTGTGTGTGTGTGTGTGTGTGTGTGTGTGTGTGTGTGTGTGTGTGTGTGTGTGTGTGTGTGTGTGTGTGTGTATGTGTATTGTTAATGCAATATTAATGGTGGGAATTCTCCTAACTCTGCAAAACCATTTGTACTAAACTGCTTTTAATGATACAATGTTAAACTTCAAAAACGTTTATACATAATTTCGATATTATTTAAGGAGCGCTGTGTGAATTATCTTAATTGGTGTTTGCTGATCTAAACACACACATAATGACTGAACTGTATCGTTATTTTAAATATCTGTGTGTATATACTGTATATATACTGTGTGTGTTTGGGGGGGTTCGTTTGTGCGTGCGTGCGGTTGGCGTGTGTGTGTGTGTGTGTGTGTGTGTGTGTGTGTGTGTGTAAAGGAATGCAGAGAGGGCAAATACAGGGATCTAAATTGGAAGGATGCTAGGGGGGAGGAGAGCGAGCGGGCGTGTTTACCCACAGATGGCCTCTCGGTGGTGGGATTGTGATAGTCCGCTGTCTTACCCTCCTCCAGCTGGCAGTGCTCACAAACATGACTCCTACTGGCCAAATCATTACATCATCACTTCTTCTTCTTCTGCAAAATAATCATTTTCCCTTTCTGAATATTCTCTGCCAGTCCCCTCACTCTTCTAGCTTGTGTCTAATAACTTAATTTTCGTTTCGTACTTGACCCGGGTCAGAGCAGATGACCCCAGGGTGTTTTTGGCGAGAGAACACTTGGGTCAGCTTTTGATGCAATTAACGTCACAACATTGGGGTGCAGTTTTCTGCAGTTTGAGAAAAGGAAGACCGGTTGTTTTTTCAAAAAAAGTATGTTGGATGTTAATGTTACCCCGACTATTTTGAATCCTGTGTGAATGTTCAATAATTTCTCAACAATTCTGTGAAATATTACACGTAATAATACCACAACAGAAAAGTGCCATAACATAGCCACCATTTTTCTCTTCAAGAAATACTGTATGCGAAACTTTAATGCAACAAATTTTCCTCTTCTGCTTCAAACAGGCCCGAAGCCTCCAGACCAGTTTGGATCTGTGTGTCAGCGCCCAGTTGGCTGACGGCCATTCTCGCTGTGGGTTTGAGGAACTGGAAAGTCTCCACTACACTGTCCGTACAAGGACTTCCTGCCCGGTGTTATGGGAATCAGCGATCTCTGTGCCAAGTAGCAATCCTCACCAGAGAGAGAGAGACTCACATTTGCCAAAACAATAGGATTACCTGAATTACCTTAAATGCTCCACGAGATACAAGAAAATCCTTTGTTGATGAAGACATTATGATCCCGTATCTAATGTAAGGTGTGCTCAAAATATAACACACATTCTCACTGGCGGCCATTTTGGCTCTGTTGCTGGGAGTGAAAGCACGAACCAACCAAGCAACCAAGCGCACCCAAAACACACCCACATTTGGAACTATGGAACCCTCTTCGTCCTACCATGCACTCCACTCAGCACTGGTTGTAGGTGGGCTGCTGCTTCTGGTCCTTGGGGTGCCCTCAGAGGTCAGCTGCCAGAATGAAACAGAGCCGATTGTGTTGGAGGGGAAATGTTTGGTGGTGTGCGACTCTACCCCCACGGCGGAGCCTTCGGGTAACGCTCTGGGCATGTCCGTGAGGTCGGGCACGGGCCGGGTGGCGTTCTCGGCCATTCGAAACACCAACCATGAACCGTCTGAGATGAGCAACCGCACCATGACCATCTACTTTGACCAGGTGGGTTTTGAAGGGTGAATGTGTGTTGAGTAGATGACCCCGTAAAATTGGTGGAAGCGTGTCTTTGTTCCCACAGCCCGATGTTCCCAAATTTCTAAGTAATCTACCTATATAACAGTAAATAAAACTATTTATTTTTGAATGTGTCTGTGATTGGGGGTGTGTCAATCCAATTTTAACCTCTCCCTGTCCCCTTACCCTAACCCTAACCACTCAGCTGTGATGCCTGAACCTAATCTCCAATTACAGGAATTTAGGGCTGTGGGTCAACGGGCTGTGGGAACATAGGGATGACCCCAAATTGGTCAAACAACCATTGAGGTCATTTCGAACACAATCCTGGCTCAACAAAAAGCATCTCAGATGGCAGATTAAAACATTTGATATAACTATAATGTAACTTACCTCAGGGTCTGGTTGTACGATTTATTCTCTCTCTTTAATGTATTGTCTCTTCCTAGATCCTTGTAAACGTCGGCAGCCACTTTGATCCGGCCCGGAGCATCTTTGTGGCGCCTAGAAAAGGAGTCTACAGTTTCAGCTTTCATGTCGTCAAAGTTTACAACCGGCAGACAATACAAGTATGACCACCGAGTTAAAAGAGACTTTTGACATGTTTGTTGACACATTTAGACGTAGTTGCTTTTTTGCTGAGAAGTTAAAGAACAAAATCCCAGAAGAACATTTTCTTATCGTGTCTTCTTATTGTCATTTTCATGCTAATGTTCGTTAAAATCACACCTGTTATATCTTTGTATCCATGAGGTCGTTGGTTCGATCCCTGGCACCAGACAGCCAGGAGTGTGTTATTTGATATAGATAACTTCACTTACAATTACACCTTTTTCTCTCCAATCCTACTCCCACCTCCGACCTATCTTTCCCAGGTGAGTTTAGTTCTGAACGGCTTTCCGGTGATCTCGGCGTTCGCGGGCGATCAGGACGTGACGAGGGAAGCAGCGACCAACGCCGGGCTGGTGATGATGGAGCGCGGGGACAAGGCGTACCTCAAACTGGAGAGGGGAAACCTCATGGGGGGCTGGAAGTACTCTACTTTCTCCGGGTTCCTCGTGTTCCCGTTGTAGATTCCAGTTGAAGCCAAATGGGAGGTTTTTTCTTGTCATAGTCGAGGGTGTGGAGAGTGGGGAATGCGAATAATTCCGACGGTCCATAATTCCGACAGCTCAACATTCCGACATAATTACCATTGACTGAAAGCCGATTGGTCCGTTGGTTACCGCGGTGAAGTTAGTTATAAGTTGGATATTCGACAAATTTTCATCAGCAAACGTCTTCTTGCTTGGTTTCACCCCAAGTAGGCAACATGAGGATGGTTAGTGCACTCACCAGCAATCAGTAGTAATGTCTAGTTTACAACAAAAAAAATTATTTAGTTGCTTATGATTATCTTTCGATTATCCAACTTAAAACTAACTTTACTGATGTCAGACTGTTGAGCTGTTGTGTGAAGTAAAGATCGTATTTTGGGGCGAGTTTTATTTGACAGAAAGGAGGATCTATACGTTGGAATCCACGCAGTTGGGAACAATATCAAACTTCTCTGATGAGTCGATATGTTTCAGATGAAAGGGTGAATTCACTCCACACCAAGTTATCCTGAATGTAGTTTCCATTTTCACTGCACTTCCATGGCTCACTGTTGTCTGACTGCTGTAATGTGTTGTCAGTGCTTGTTTACACCAGCTTTCGTAAGTTTGTGATTTTCATTTAATGCATGAAACAGAAGTAAGTGTCAAGAATAATAAAAAATTCAAAAATTAAATGTCCATTCTCTGCCTCATGCCAAATCTCTCCGAAACTGTGGCCCCCAACCCTTGAAGGTGTATTATGAAGTTTCATAGGTGGGGGATTTGTTTTAATTTGCAGAGCATGCAGTTAGTTTAAAAAACAGATTTTCACATGATGATTCTCGTGCAGGTTTTGTGGTTTAAATTCTTCAAGTGATTTCTAAGCAAATCTTTGTAAGCAACACAACAACATAGTTACCACTTGTCCTTGGTTTATGCTGATGCTATAATGGCCTCCAAACTACATCTATGACACTTAACATGTCCTCCATAAATAATTTGATGCAGACAGACATCACAATTTGTGTGCACTGAGAGTTGAATTAAGGGTAACTGAGGCCTAAAACTAAATGATTTTGACCCCGAAACACACACTGACACCTTTCCTGTATACACCACTGCATCATGTATAAAAACAAATATAGATTTAAAGCTTTGAGAATCCTTCACCTTTTAAAAATGTGAAAAGACTTTATAGCCTATATATATAAAATAAAAACATATACTTTAACTTTGCATTTATCTTTGTGTGAGTTTTGTCCTCGCGTCAGGGGACAAACGGCGGTGTATCCGGTAGCAGATGGAGGATTGGCAGTGAGGGAAGGGTTTCGGTGCCAGGAGCCTGTAGAGTTCACACTGGACCGTCACTAGTGATTAGTCTCAACGGCCCGGTGCACAGCGGACGCCTGTGTTAGCACTTTGATTCGTGTCTTGAGTACAAAGCAATGTGAGAAGACTTTGGATCCAAAACTAGAGAAACATGCAAAAATGTCTCAAAGGTGGAATCAGCAATTCTGGTGAACGTTTGTTGTCAAAATCACTTTTTGTCGAAATCCGTGAATATCTCACAATCCACTACCTGTCTGTATTCTGTGTGTGCGCTGAAAATAAATGTGTTAATTAACACAGAGCCTAGGTTCTGTTAACTCGTATGTAAACAAAGGGGCCCCAACCGTAGCTAGCAACATGCCCGTTTATAGAGCCTAGGATGTGTATTATTAAAACATTTGTTTGGATTAAATAGACATGGGTAGAAGTTAGTAAATGTGCCCATAGTTGAACAGAAAAACAGCAGTGCCACCTGCAGACAATCCAAGGGAAGTTACCGCCCACACTGAAAGTCAGATGACAAACCAAGCATAGCACCAAAATAAAATAATTAAAAATTATTTGGGGTGTTATTATCTTACACTAACCTCAGGTTATTTTGAGCAAAATCCACATACAGTACATCCTCCTGCTGCTGTAAATGCTCACTAAATCCACCGCTCAAAATAGTCCCAAACAAATGCATGATTTACATTATATACAAAAAAAATAACATGAAAGAATATAGGTAAGTCTGAAAGTATTGAGAGATTTATTGACAATTACAAAAATACAGACTAATGCTAGACTCAATATTTTCGCACATTTTAAACAATATCACATAAATATTCCATTCATGCTTCTTTCATCACTTCATTGAAGCTACATCTTGCTTCTACTGAGTGAAGTATTCAAGACGCCATTTTGTCTGTTTTTTTTTATGTCAGCACCATTATATTATTATACCATTTCATAGCCTACACACTTCTGCTAAAAAAAAAAAAACTTTGTGGTTGAAAATTCATTCATTTATGTAAAAAATAATTGTTAAGAAGAACAGTATATATTTTCTTGGCTGCACGTCATGAGTTTGTAGAAATGCTAATTTATATAAAAGACACATAAAACACAACAAAAAAAGGCACTTTTCAAATACACAGTAACACACTAAATTATCTTGATCCAATTCAGTATTTCAGTGCAAGTGAAGGTAGCCAGATAAGAATAATACTAACTAAGTTATTCCTCTGTGACATACCTTACCTTGCCTTACTTAGTTTTAGGAAAATGTTAAAATATTTGAAACTTGAGGGTACATATGCACCTGTTTTTTAGGCCAACACGAACATTAAAAGACTATTAATCCAACTGTTTAGATAAATATTCAATCGCCTTAATATGTCAAGGCGATTTTTTGGCACTGGCTGGTAAGTTGGCAATGTGGATAATGTGTTGACAACAGTTGGTGGAAAAGCAAAACCATATGACCAGACTTGGCTCCCATATGCTGACAGGGCAAAATGGAGGTGTGGGATTTGGTTCGCTGGTTTCAAATGTGCTAACAAAAGAAGGACAATAAATAAGGACTATTTAAAAATATATATAGATATGTACCAAAAATAATTTTAAAATCCTGCCTGCTACTAAAAAAAACATCCGAATCCTGTACAGTTTTGTAGATCAAAAAACAGTGAAAGGAGGGCACTCGTGGTGTGGTGGTTAAAGAATCTGGCCCGTGGTCGTTCTCTGCATGTCATTCCGATCTCTGCCCCACTTCACTTCTGTCTCTCAACACTGTCTAATAAAAGCATAAAATGCACCAAAAAAATCATCAAAAAAATAACAGATAAGATATATAAAAATAATTATTTCAAAATGTAGCTACGCCTGTATGAAGGGACTTTCTCTTACAAAACACTGTCTTCCTGTTGTGCAAGAAAGGATAAACCAAGCCTAGAGAACCGTAATAGACATTTAGAGAAGTTTATGAGAACTCAGCCAACTCTTCCGGTCTTGTCCTTAATGTTGTGGCGAGAGGTTGACCCTAGGTGGTGCCGTTGGGTGACGTTTTCTGTCTAAAACCATGTTGTTATTGTTGCCGACCTGAACTCCAAATACATCAGACATGTGAAAGTTGACGTATGAAGGCGGTGGATTGGAGGGGATAGTGTCCGGGGTGGAGACCTGACGCTGCAAATGCAAAAGGAAGAAAAAAAAGAGAGAAAGACTTGATTAAAAGAAGTGTTGATTTGCAAAATGATGACAAATGACACATGTGCAGAGAGTTTGACCATGACCATGGCTGGGACCATAATGTGCTACAAATGGCAACTTTATATTCAAAATTGTCTGAATAAATTTCAATGGGGAAGAAAAACCTTAAAGGTGGAGTCAGTGATTCCAGAGAACGCTTGTTGTCAAAATCCATTTTTGTCAAAATCAGTGAATATCTCCTCACAATCCACTACTTGTCTGTACTGAAAAACAATCCGGTTCATACAGTGCGGATCGTGAGGAGAGTTGCCACATCTCTCTCATAGTGGGACAAATATTTAACGCAGTAAAAAATAATAATAATTAAATGATTAAATGCCTTTGGGACAGGGGAAGGGGGGAACCGTGGCAACGATGGAATGGGCAGAACAGACGACACTTTCTGCGTGTGGGCTATCGGCACGCGGCCCATTTCAACATCCGTCATACTGGCGGGTCGGGGGGAAGGCGAACCTGAAAAAAAGTTGAAGATGAGACATGAGATGATTTTGTGTTTGGCTTGATTTGTGACCTAAAAAACACCAGTTCCCCTCCAGCCTCTGTGGTCTTAACGCAGCTACACCAACTTCCTCACGTACCTCTAACTCTTGCTTTTGCTCGTAGATTTGCACTGCAACCACCAGCCATTTCCTGCACGAGACAGAAGTAAAATTTCAGTCGTTTGGGTTGTGAGAGACACAAGAGAGTGGCATTGGTGATATGATAACTACCACTGGTTAAAGGCAATTTTTAATATCTAATCTTGATGTATTTTATGCCCCTATAAAGCACTTTGAATGGCCTTGTGTCTGAATTGTGATATATTAATAAACTTGCCTAAAAAAAGTGTTTGAATTATTATGTTACCAAGCTCATAATCTTGATTCTTTCACCGATTGCCCAACCTTGATCCGGATTTTATGCACTTTAATGCGGGTTTTACATTTGCCGCGTCAACACTCTTTGCTGTTAAAATCCCCCTTCGGCAGTGGGAAGAAGTGATGCAATTAATATTTCCCGCTCGAGCAACAAACAAAAAAAAATACATGTGCATTGCAAAAGCACCAGAGCGATGACCGATTGACCAAGGAAGCGCCTATTCTGTTTAAGGATATCAAGGTAGATTCTTTCTAAGATGCTATTTCATATTTTGTGTGTGAGTGTTAAAAGAAAGAAGGAATATTTATCTTTCGGAGTCTGAATCTTACCTGAACAGGTGGGCCCCCTGTCTGCACCTTGTCGTAAACTTTCACTCCTCCATTTCTTATACTCCCTGGCAAAAAAAATAAAGAAAATTACCGCTGGAAATTACAGTATTAGTTGTTTTTTAACAGTAATTCTTAATGTGGCTAAAGTGGCTCATTCAAACTTAGTTATTTAAAGTTTTTGACTCTAAGAAATACTATTTTGATCAACTATTCTTACAAGAGTTAAATTAATAGTTTTGGGGGGAATACACTAGAATACTAAATAAACTTCAAAAGCTGACCTGAAGTCTGAGTTATATGAACCCTTTGGAATTGTTCTGTTACTTGTTCTTCCTCCCGTTGTTCCTGGAAAGAGGAATAGAAAGAGCGAGTCAGGCCGTGAGTTACCAAAAGTAAAAGACCTTTTGCTGCTATGTCATGTCCGAATTTCACAGGAAGGTTTTGGTTCCTTACCAGTTTCTTCAGCACTTCATGCACCGCGTCAAGAATTGCGTGTTTGTGCATCTTATACAGGTCCTCTGTGACAGCTGTACATTCTGAGAAAAACATGGAGGGAATTTTAATGTTAGGGCCGGGCAATACAGACTATTAAAAGAAGCCTATACGAACTTACAATGGTACAATGTTTACCATCTTCAACATCTTAGTTTAGCGTGTTAGCATGTTGCTATTGGTATTTGAAGGAAACAAACAGTGCAGCTGAGCCTAATGGGAATGTACACATTTATTTTGATCATATAAAGACACTGGATGGAGAGTTAAAGGTGGAGTCAGTGACTCTGGAGAACGCTTGTTGACAAAATAACTTGTTGTCCAAATTAGTTCATATATCCTCACAATCCACTACCTGTATGTAGCCTACTACTGTGTGAACTGAATGAAATCTGGTGTTAATACACAGCCTATGCTCTGTAAATGGATAAGTAAACAAAGGGGGCCAACTGTAGCTAACAATATGCCCATTTTCAGAGTCAAGGCTGTGTATAATATCTGTTTTTTTTTACAGTGTGCACACAGTACGTTACCTACAGGTAGTGGATCATAAGGAGATATTCACTGATTTTGACAAAATAAACATATTTGACAACAAGCATTCACCAGAATCGCTGACTCCACCTTAAAAAGTCAATTAACAATGTCCTTAGAAACCTGTAAATGAGTAGTAGTGTGAGGGGCCTATGACAAAGGCATTAAGAAAAACTATGTAAGGGATAAAGTATAGCGAACGGGTCACTTGCTAGAAATAAAGACCGACAAGCTGAAGCAGGAGGTCTTTATTGTGAGGTCTTGAAGGTCTTTATTTCTAGCAAGTGACCCGTTCGCTATACTTTATCCCGCTTATTACATGGCTACTACAAAAAATAAAACAATTCATTGAAGCAACAGCCAAAAACAGTCCGCTACACGGTCGGAACTCACTCAGTAGCAACGGTTAGGCTACTATGTCAAGCTGCGGCCAACCTAGAAGAGTTTAACAAAAAACAACTTGTTTCCCCAGCAACCCTGAGACCTTGTCTAATAACTGGAATAGTCATTGCAAACCCACTAGGTTCTTATGTAACTAAAACGTAGTTCAGTACGCCAGTAAATAGGAACGACCAAGGATACGACCTAGTAACGGGGGAATAGTCTGCTCGCCCCGCTAGACTGTCTGCTTCAGCTGACAGAAGGCTCCGGCTCAGCTGTTAGCCACAGAGCTAGCCTACTGTTTTGCTAACACAACTCAAAACTCGCACACTCTACAAATAATAATTGTAATCGGCCAATATGTTTAACATGAGCTCCATCTAGCTAACATAGCATTATCCCCCAACATAAATAACACAATTCACGGAGAAAATTACTGCGGAACATTTACATTGCGGGCTGCAGCCTGAAGTTACTGTCTAACTGTCAATATGCGGCCAAACGTACTCACATCGTCTTGACTGGATTCCTGTCGGACATTAACCATGACTCCTGTGTTCCCTGCTCTCCTGATACATGCAAAGTCATGTTGAAAAAGTATTCCATTGTTTTCTGAACGAGTAGTAGCCCTGTTTGTAGACGTCTGTCCATCAAAACTATGACGTAGGTCCTTAGCAACGGTCATTATACCCTTGACAGCGGTCTGTCTTGCTGAAAATAACAGACCCATAGAATGCTGTGATTTAAATAGGATTCTCAAAGTGCCATGTAATAAATAAAAATAACATTCTTTGCACTGATGGTCTCAATTGTCGATAATATTTAACAGTTCCTCGTAGCACCTTTAACCCTGTAGTTGCAACACTGTGTTTTGTATGATCAAATAAACCTGTTATCTCACCCAGGGACTCCGGTCTCTGTGCAGGTCGGGCCTGCCAACATTTCTCCATGAGTTCCATGAGTCTGGTCAGCCCGGCGCGCCCGGCCGCCTGCTGCCTGATCTCCTCCAGCGATGGCCGGTCGCCCTGAGGGATCCGGAACCGCACCATGGTGGGCAGGGCATCTGGTGGATACAAACATCATGTTAATGAAAGCTAATCTATCTTTAATCTTGATGTATTTTCTTTTTTTTTACGGTCTCTTGAAAGCAATTTCTAATGTGTAATCTTGATCCATATATGGATCAAGATTCTATGTTAATTCTATGTTAATATTCATGTTCCTATGTAACATGTAGCTACATGTTACATAGGAACCTTGTTTACATACCCTTTGTGTACATACCAGTTTACAGAGCATAGGCTGTTTATTACCACTGGATTTTTTTCAGCACACATTCATAGTTCCGAGAGATAGCGGATCGTCAGGAGATATTCAATATTCTCCAGAGAGAGAGAGAGAGAGAGTCATAAGGATAAAAGGGGAACAAAGACTTACTTGCATACGGTTGATTCCCTGTGACGATGGACCATAAGAGAATACCATAGCTGAAAGAGACACGTGCCAGGATTACCCATCACATCATTGCACCATCAATGTCACACCCCAATTAATTTTAGTTCTTTGTTAGAGTTGGTTTTCTCTCATTGACAACAATTAAATCAGTGCCAGACTATTTGGAGGAATGTGGAATGTCTCTTGGGTGCGGTTAGTCACATGAAGAAGCGACAGGATTACCGGGAAGTTTGATCGATTTACAGTAAATTCTCTGACTGTCTAATCGAATTAACTCACCAAAAACCATCTACCTAAGACAGTGCCCCTGTTGGTTTGACTTAAAGGTGCAACAAGGAACTTTTAAACATTTCAGAAACAGTCTAATTTTTCCTCTGATGATCATAAATGACATACCAGTGAACCAGACCATCGGTGCAACAAATGCTATTTTCATATAGTTTTTCTTAATGCCTTTGTCATGGGTATACGCTCACCCAGGAACAACAGCTGGCGTAGTAAAATCACTACCGCTTTTGTCCAAAGGGGGTGCAAGAATTAACACAAACTGAAAGTTACTCGGAGCACCTTTAAATGAATAAACGATTATTTTCCAAAAGCTCTTTGTACCTGTAGATATCCGAGGCTCGGGTCGGGCTGTACGATAAGTCAAAAGCCTCTGGAGGCATGTAGCCGATGGTGCCTCCTTCTCCTTCACTGTTCGTCTTGGAAGATTTGCTTTGGCAAAACCGGGCGAGACCGAAATCTGTGAGCTGATACGATGGAGAATGGAGCAAAGAAAATGGAGGAATAAATTGGCTTTGACAGATTAGTAGTTTTAAAGTAATATTGTCTGGATCCAGGTTGTCAAAAGGGAAAGTTGGGTGGTAAGATGGCCTAGAGAGGGAGAAGGGCCAACTAGTAACCATGAGGTCGCTAGTTGGATCCCCGACACCGGACAGGAGGGTGTTAGTAGTAAAACTAGTGGTGGCTGGTATTACATCTACGAGGCCCACCATCTCTATCAGTGTGTCCTTGAGCAAGACATTTTACCCCCAAACTGCTTCAGGGGCGCTGTACTATGGCTGACCCTGCGCTCTGACCCCCTCTGGAGTGTGGTAACTTGAGAGGGGAGATGAGAAAAGGTGAATTTCGATGTGACTCGTGTAAATTGACTAATAAAGATAACTAAACCTTAAAGTTGAAAAGCGTTATTTTTTATTTTTTTTGTGCAGAAGGCCCGAAAGCCTGGGCCTCACCTTGGCATTGAGCCAGGAGTCCAGCAGCACGTTGCTGGGCTTCAGGTCGAGGTGCAACAGGGCGGGGGACAGGTTGTGGAGGAAGTTTATACCCAGAGCCACTTGGTGGGACAGTCTGAAGACCAACGGCCAGGGGGGGGTCCCACGTAAGGTCTCCTGTTAGAGGAATGGGAGGGTGGTGATTGTGCCGGGGTGAGTTACACACACTCTTACTAAATATATAAAGACATGAAGAAAAAAGTTAATTTAAGACAGTAGCTTTTGTTTATGACAGAAGTGGGGCCAATTAATTATTCTTAAAGTAACAAGGAAATTGTTAATCTGCCTTAGTCTGTAAATGTTGAGTCCTAGACAAAACATTTTGAACATACATTTTAATGTTTCGGCTTGGGGGAAGGTAGCACATGTTTCAGTAAAAGGGCTGAAGTTTAGGAGAAGTCGGCACTACTCTTGGTACCACTGTTGACTGACAGTAGTGCCAATGGGTAGTTGGAAACAAGGGCAGTCCCCGTTTTTACAGAGAGCCAATCTCAGTTTTTTTTCTTTAATTTAAAAGCTACTTGTCCCGGCACCGGTTACCTGTAGGGAGGCCAGAGATCCTCTCTCCATGACTTCCATGACCAGTCCCAGCTGCACGGAGGAGGAGCAGGGCAGGCGACCTTTAAAGACCCCCAAGACGTGAATCACATACGGGCTGCTTCCCTGGCGCATCATGTCCACCTCACGCAGCAAGGAATTACTGGACCTGTGTGTGTGTGTGTGGTTTTAGTACTTTATGAGAAATCCTCAAATTATTTTAAAGCTCTAGTGCGTAACTTCTGTTGCCCCCATGAGGTATTATATGAGTGATTACAACAACACTGTTGGCACGTCTTCATGATATAAGCCTTCTGTGATCCCGCATGGATTGTATGCCTTCTGCTGTCCGTCTAGGTTACTTTGCAGTAGAATCAACAACTGAAACATTTTGTGGGCCCTTCTTGAGCTCCTGCCATACTACTAGAGTTGTGTGGAGCTGATAGGGCTTAATCGACTTTGTGTCAACTCGTTTCGCGATGGCTCAAATGTAACCAACATTCATTCATATGAAAAAGTTACGCACTATAGCTTCAAGTAGTATAAATCAGAATCTCTTAGTGACCACTCACTCACCCGTCGTCATAGTGAAGCAGTTTTATTGCGACGTCGCAGCACAGCTGGCGATGCCGGGCTTTGTAGATTTGTCCAAAACCTCCCGAGCCGATCACCTCCCAGCCCTCCAAGCTCGAGTCCACAATCAATTTAGGAAGCATGCAGCTGGCCAGGGCCATAGTTCACTGGAAGAGGATTTTTTTTTTTTTTTTAAGATTATTTTTTAGCATTTTCAAGCTTTATTGGACAGTACAGAGTTGAAATGGGGAGACAGAGAGAAAGAGAGGGGGATGACTTGCAGTAAAGGTCCACTGGTCTGATTTGAACCCGCGACCACTGCAACGAAGGCCGGAGCCGATATGGTACGCGCTCTATCCACTACGCCACCGGAGCGCCCAATGGAAGAGGAAATTGCTGATTATATACTTATTTACACATCTAGCAGTTATAGAGCTATTCAAGGAAGTCGACAGACAGACAGACAGAGAGAGAGAGAAAGATTAGATAGATAGATAGATAGATAGATAGATAGATAGATAGATAGATAGATAGATAGATAGATAGATAGATAGATAGATAGATAGATAGATAGATAGATAGATAGATAGATAGATAGATAGATAGATGGATTCATTCTGTACAGTATATTTTAATTCTTGTCATGTGATTTCAACAAAATGAAAGACTAGTGAAACATTTCAAAAGAAACAGTAAATACTCACATTGTTTGTCTCTCTTGAACTTCAGGTGTGTCCCTTCCTTCAACTCATTTCCTGTTCGTATATCATGCGGTAGATCGTTCTATCTGGTCAAATCTGTTACAGGAAGACAATAGAAATGAACAATTGACGCTCTAGTTGTCCATGAGGGCGATAAATATTATATTCTAGTCACTTTTCACTTCTGCCAGTTCTTGCCCTCAACTCTTCAAACAAAGGGAGAACACCTAAGTTTGTAGGGTGTTTTTTTATTTAAATGTGCGATGGTTTTGTATTTCACACAGGGGCACATACTGGCATACACACCTACACACACCAGGAAACCACATTCAGCCTACTTAACACGCATCAGAAAGAGTAGAGGGGGTGGACAAAATAATAAGAACACCAAAGAAATGCAATAGTACAACGACAGTCCTGTCGGAGTTTCGGCTTGTGTGAAGATTATGTTGAATTTTATGTTAAGGGAACTTTCTGGTATAGATAGATAGATAGATAGATAGATAGATAGATAGATAGATAGATAGATAGATAGATAGATAGATAGATAGATAGATAGATAGATAGATAGATAGATAGATAGATAGATAGATAGATAGATAGATAGATAGATAGATAATCAAGCTTTCTGCTATTTTCCCCACTTCAAAAACTTTCCCTTTTTAAAGTTATAGAAAAAAAACAATGTCTAGTTTTTTTAACATAACAGATCCATATGAAAGACTGATATGACTCACTAGATACTACAGGATAAAAGGTAGAAATCCCTGCAATGTAGAATAATTTCAAGACTAAATCAATCACAGGCAATTAAAATGCTAATAATAAACGGGGGGAACCCACTCACCCTTTGGGATATACTCTTCTTCCGCATCATTCTGCCGTTCGGTTCGGAGGTAAAATAGTGTCAAAACTCTTAAGGGACTTTCTGAAGTCAAACAGTTGAAAGCAGAAGCGAAACAAACGCATCATGTACGTTTTACTTCTGCTTCTGAATGGGAAATAAACCAGGCGAGTATGTAGAACAACTGCTTTTTTCTTTTTTCTTTTTAACCTTATTCCTTGTTAGATCAGAAGTGGTTGCTTTTGTGGATATATGTTTTGATTGTAAGTGTTTTTGTTGGTGATATGATTTTTTATTTTTTTTATTATTATCTAGGAGAGCTTCACTGTTGTTGGGACTGTGGGACATAACATAATCAGATGTATGGAGGCTCTATTGTATTTACTTTTGATTTCATTTTAACATTTACATGGCCATGTTTTTGTAATAATTAAGTGATTTATGTCTGAGATTATTTTTTTCCCACATATGATATTCAAGAATCAGAAACACTGGGATGATGGGGAAGGGAAGTTGTGGTTACCACTACACCCAACACGTGTTTTGTTATTAAGGTGCCATAATTATGATGCTAAACAGAGACACACACTCTGACACAAACACAAACACACACACCACACGCTCACACAAATATATAGAAATGACCACCAGAGGGCATAGTCTGCTAAATCATTTACAGTAAATTGAGTGGTTTAAAAAAAACACTCAGCAACACAATGCATCCATCAGTGTGTGTGTGTGTGTGTGTGCGTGTGTGTGTGTGTGTTGAAATTACATCATTACTGTTAACTCAAGTTAAAGCTACATTAGCTTTTTTTTCCCCTGCTCAATTACAATAAGTGAAACGGATACAAAGACAATATGTTTTTCTCACCCAGTAATATGATTATGTCAGATCTGTGTGTGGTGTGTGTGTGTGTTTTATTGACCAAACTTCATCCAGAAAACTACTTCAATGGCTTTAGACCAGACGTAACCTTTGCAATTTATAACATATCCAGAGGTCACCACAAAGTGCTCCACACACACACACACACACATAAAATAGAATTTACATTTCAAAAAGTAATTTACCCATTAGCTGTTACATTTCCCTCCTTACAAACACAGGATGTAGTGTAGGAGGAACTTCTCTTCCTGGCTTTGCTCTAGACACAAAACTCCAGTTGTCCCTGCGCCAAGGACAAGTAGACTTTTATCAACAACAAAAAAAAGCACTTTGAAAACACATGAACGAGCATTTGCCGCTGGACTAGTCTAAGAGATGTGAAGACTTTTAAAATACACATGTGAAGTGATACAACCAGCAACCACAGCCAGTCAACCAAGTTTTTTTTAAAGTAGGTAAACCCCCCCTGCTTCTGACGTCAGTGGAAATCCCCTTTAAGTCCTGTGTAATCACAATGATAACATATTTCACCACTCAGGCTAAACACAGTCATACCATCACGTGGCAGGATTATTAGGCCTACTTCTAATACTAACTTTATTATGGTTTTAATATAATTAAAGGAGCAGTGTGTAAAATGTTTAGGGACATGACGATACATTTTTATCCTTTAAAAAAAATTATATATTTTGTTTAGTAAGAGTAAGCAGGCTATGGTGTTTTGAGTGAGTGATTTTGTTAAAATAACGTCATCGGTTATTTTTTATTTTATTTTATCGGCGACACTATAGCGACCCAGACAGAAGTATCCGCCCTGCGTACGTGCGCGCGCGTGTGTGTGCTACTTCCTTTAGTTTCGGTTTAGTCTTCGGGATTTTCACCGCCAGACTTCCTCAACCGTCTAGGCCTCGTTTTACAGCAGGAAGAATATACAAAGGACTACTGCTTCCGTAAAAGAAAAACCTTTTGCGAAGAGCAATCTTTTTTTTTTGTTGATGAAGACATGTGACAACTTCTCTGTGGTGCGTGTTGTTGTTGTTTTGTGATAGCGGAAGCTGGCGACTCGAGCTGCAACGCCTCTCGCTGTGTGTCTGTGTGTGCGTGCGTCTGTGTTTGTGTGTGTGTTTTTAACGCTACTGCTGCTGGAAGCGAAACTTTGACGCAAGCCGATCCACATAACGTAAGAAAAACGACACAAAAAGACAATAATATTCATTTTGTTATGGCTTAAACTCTCTGATAATATCCCGTCTTTTCCATTTGTTTGTTTCCTGTTCTGTAACTATAACTTGTTTCATAAAATTCCTCAAACTGTTTATGCCAAATAATCCAAACAACAACACGTCATGTTGAGCGGTGAAAGCTCAAAAATACTGTAGCAAATTATATGTCGGTGTATTATTCAATGTTACAGGCTGTTAAATGAGAGGCAGGCATTGTTTACATGTTGGAGTTCGCAAACGTAGCCTGTGAATATCAGGTGCAACATGGTGGTGAGCTGATTGAAGGCTACATTACTGGATTATTATCGATTTTATGATCACATTACGACATTTCATAGGGAAATGCTAAAGGCTATGCTACTTGGTAAGCAAGGCAATTAAGGCAACTTTATTTGTATAGCACGTTTCGTACACAAGGCAACTCAAAGTGATTTTCAAAGTGATGAACTGTGTGAAAAACTATGTTAGCCAACAATAATACATTAAAAAAAATCAAATCATAGCCTACAGTTTAATGAAATTAGATTTTTTTTAAAGGAGAAAAAAGATAACATTAGACATGCGCTTATTTAGCTATTTAAAAAGGTAATTTACTGGGTGGAATAGGCATCATGAAATAGAAAAGCTTTAACTTAAAGGTGCAGTGTGTAGAATGCAATGGCATTTTTTTAAATGGCAGAAAATGGAATATAATATTCATAAGGAGGCTATGCTTAATGAGTGTATAATCACTTGAACATAAAAGTTGTTTCTTTAATTACCTTAGAATGAGCTTTTCTATATCTACATAGGAGAGGGGCATGGCGCCATGATTCTACAGTAGCACAGAAGGGACAAACTTAATGGTCTAATGTGTTTTTAAATATAGTGGGTAAGTGTCCTGGGGAAATGCAACTGTTGGAAGACCAAGAAGAAGTACTATAGAATAAATACCTAAACACATCTTCACTTCATCACTTGATATTGTGGAAAGACTTGAGGCAGTGGTGGATGATGCCATCTTCAGTAACTAGCTTCTTGTCCTTGAAGGCCACTGTAGCTTCTGTGATTATTCGAAAGGGAGTGGTTGGTTACCATGGGAGCGTTGTACCTTTTTAAGAGTGGTCAGAGTCCGGGCTTGTCTGATATCATATGGAAGGTTAATTCCAGGTCTGCGTTGCATAATAACAGAATGCTGCTTCACCAGTGTTTTGTTTTAACTTTTTGAACAGCCAATAAGGCCGCCCCACATGACTTTAGGGTTTTGGGTCATGGCCCAGAGAGCTACATAGTCATATATAGGCTAAACAAGCAATGATATTTTGAAATTGATTCTCTGGGTCACTGGCAACCAAGTGTAAGGATTTTAGAACTGGTGTCATGTGCTAGTTTGTTTTTTAGTTTTGGTGAAGATCCTGGCAGCGGTTTTCTGAAAAATTTGGTTTTGCCGAATTATTATTATTATTATTATTATTATTTTGTTTTGTCCACTGGAAATAAAGGCATAGGTAAGCTTTTCCAGGTCTTCTTTCAAGAGATGGACTCATTAATCGGTTGGTCGGTTATTATTGGCAATGTGTGATAAGCTTGGTGATTTTCTCTAACAGTGCTCCTTGGGACTTGTAGTTGATTTTGTATCCTTATATTTATGTACACAGTAGATAACCTTTTAATTATTGTTGTGGACCAGGTGTTTCAATATTCATAACTGAAAAATAACACAATTTTAAAGATTTTTATAAAGTGTCAACACACATTTTAAGTTGCAAGTTGCGTTTTTTTATTAGTTTTTTTTATCATCTCTTTATGTTAAATTCTTTGTCAAGGACTTTGAAAATTGCTTCAGCTTATACATTGAAAATCCCACACAACATTACAATTACCAATTAAAAATGTAAACCTCCATAAAACTTGAGCCACCAAGTAAAAATCAATACACAAAAGTATAGACCCACTTTTTTTGCATTGGCCTTTAAAAAAAAGTTGAGACTTTGACACTCCTCCCTTTTTTTTCTCATGTATCTTACATGTCGTTTAGTATTGAATTTTGTGCAGCACTTTGGTCAACTGATGTTGTTTTTAAATGTGCTATAGAAATGCATTTGACTTTGACTGTTGACTTTGACAATATACTAATACAAAGTGCGTAAACCTTGTGTTTTTTCCCACAGTATGTTCGACTCCTTGACGCCCATTTGATAGAGAGAGAGAGAGAGTGGAGATGGACGGAGAGAGAAGTGATGGGGAGCCGGAGGTGGGAGATGAGTTTGCGTGCGCGGGGATGCTGCGTGGATCTCTGGCGTCGCTGCACGGCACAGTGGAGCGGATATTCAGCGTGAGGTTTAGCATCGGAGCGGAGGATATTTCGGGAAGCAGCAACGGGCAGATATGGCTCAAACTACAGGGGCAAAGCAACGATGTGAAAGCTGCAAAAGTAAGGCCGGATTTTCTTTTTATATAAATATACATTAAATATAATAATAAGTGCTTTGAGTGTGAGAAAAGCATTATATAAATCCAATCCATTATTATTATTATTATTACATTTTTGGTGGGGGGATTTGTTGATTAACACATGACTTACGGTCAAAGAAATACTAAATTCTGCTTATAGGGGGTGTGATGTCCTTGATTTAGACTGTGTGGCAGTTTAGAAACACTTATTCGGAACGTCGCTCTACCAGTAAAGATGTTATTATCATTACCGTTAGTGTGAGTCTACAGGTCAATGTTCCCTTGATATGACTCATCGAGGGGTTTTACATGTTGATCGATAAGATTTAGTTCACTTTCAAATCCAGAATGTGTGGCCGACCTGCTGACACACACAGTCAGACAGAAAATAACTCAGAAAAGCAATTAGATTACAGTAAATGTGGCTCTACTGAGAACAATGTGTCTTCACTCCCCATGTCATAATAAAACCATCAAAATGAGTTATCACATGATAGCCAACTACACAGTGTATGAGGCTATACGCTACGCTACGTGTCTGTACTGTGTGTGCGCTGAAAAAAAATCCAGTGTTAATACACAGTCTAGGCTCTGTAAACGGGCATGTTGCTAGATACGATGGGCCCACTGTGTTTACATACACTTTGTTTACATACCAGTTTACAGAGCCCATACTGTGTATTCACACTAGATTTTTTTTTTTCAGTGCACACACAGTACAGACAGGTAGCAGATCGTGAGGAGATAATTCACTGATTTTGACAGAAAGTGATTTTGACAACAAGCGTTCTCCAGAATCACTGACTGCACCTTTAACCCATTAGAATTAGTCACGAGTATAATTATCGCTTAAGAACAATAGACAGTTTCTCATATGAACATTGAAACCGGTTTTGATTGCTTTTGAGCATTGATAGATTTCTTCTTCATGCACTTTCAAAGTCAAAGTCAGTCAGATGTATTTCTATAGCACATTTAAAAACAACATTAGTTGACCAAAGTGCTGTACAAGATACAATACAAAACAACATATAGGCCTAAGATACACAACAACAACACAACAAAAAAAGCTCAATTTGTCAAAGTCAAAATTATTTCTATAGCACATTTAAAAACAACATCAGTTGGGGGCGCCTTTAGCTCAGTTGGTAAGGCGTCCCCCTCCCGGGCCGGGCCCAGCAGCAGACCCGGGTTCGATTCCCACCAGCGGTCGTTCTCTGCATGTCACTCCCCTCTCTGCCCCATTTCACCTCTGTCTCTCTGCACTATCAAATAAAGCATACAAATGCCCAAAAAATATCTTAAAAAAAAAAAAACAACATCAGCTGACCAAAGTGCTGCACAAGATACAATACTAAATAACGTATAAGATACCGATGTGAGGATGTGGGACTCAAAAAAAAAAAAAAAAATCCACAACCAAGAAAAAACACATTCCAAACTTGATTTGCAGCTATAAATGAGGCTCCAGTAGTCGAGTGGGTATTTCCCAAAGTCACTGCCTCTATGGTAGAAAAACTCCCTTTCTCTGTGAGCTGCAATGGAGGCAAAATAACACACACACACACACACACAGAGGTGAATTTGTCCGATAGCTAAAGCCTAATTTTTAGCTACATTTAAATCGTTCTGTCCTTTTTTGGATGGTTTGTTGGCATGTTTCTCTCTAGAAAGGGATATTTTCATGGTCACTATGAACAGCAGTGATTATTGATTTGATACACTGTTAAGAAATTGTGCACCTAAGATTTAAGCCCTTTGTGTTACATTTACTTGTATGAAAAGTGCTCTATAAATAAAGTTTAATTGATTGATTACTTGCAATCTCCACCTATCTAGAAAATATTCAAGGGCATTCCATTGGCCGGTTTTGTCTATTGCTTGATTATTTTTTGTTTATTGGGGGGGGGGTTGCAATCTCCCCACACACACACACACACACACACACACACACACACACACATACACACATGCACACAAACACACACACACACAAATTACGCCCCTGACAGTACAATAACGATAAAACATTTTTCTGTCTTGCAGTTATTTGTGAAAGGAGTTGTGAACCAGGAGGAGCAGCAGGAGGTGTCCTATCCCCAGGTCCTTCACTGCGTCTTCTGTGGCGCCAAAGGGCTGTTCATGGACTGCCTGATTAAAAACACATCTGCACAGATAGTGGTGAGTGATGCATTCTGGGTCTTTGTTTAGGCTGCATTCTTACACTTTGAGCCTTTAAGAAAAGAAAAGGTTAAAAAAGCAAATATTGGGATTGGAACTGTAGTGAGAAAAAGCAACAGTGATACGTTTGTAGAAGCAAAAGGTTTATTTTTAATCAATAGCAAGAAACTCCGCGGAGTGGTCACTAGTTCCATCACAGGTAAGTATGTTACAAGGAGTGACAACCTTTCCTTAAATCGTCACATATTTAAGGAACATTTACTCCCCGGGGGGGGGAGGCGTCTAACCGTGGGTTTGGAGGAGAGACAGGCTGAGAGGCAGACAGTTCTAATATACATACTGTTAAAGGAATTCTTTCACCAAACAACCCAAGCGTTTGTAATAAAAGAATTTGAGTCAAGGCAGGCTTCAGAGCAGGTGAAGTTTTTACTTGCAGACAGCAGCAAGGGTCAAACAACAATGTATCTGGTTTGGTACATGGTTGAATACAAAGAAATGGACAGTGTACATGAGATTATATGCAGTGAAGATGGTGTGTGCGCACAAACCAAGTTTGTGTGTCCAGGACATTTTTAATTAGGCAAATATTCCCAGAAAACTCTCAACAACTGGTGTTATTCTTCATACAATGTCTGATAACAGAATATGGGAGTGACTTTCACTCACTCCCCATTAACTCTCAACCACTGTGCACATGAAATGTGTCATACCTCTGTATGTGCCAAACTCTTATTAGGCAGTTTTCTTCTCCAAGGCTAAACAACAAGTTGTAGCAAAACACTTTGGATTTCTTTAAACCTGCAGTGTGTAGAATTTTGGGTTTTATTTCCTAGCAGATTTTGTAGAAAGTAATTATAATATCCATAAGTACATTTAATTTAGTGCATAGTAGCTGAAAAAAATGTTTTGAATTATTATTTTTCCCCTTAGAAAGGGTCTCATATATGTCCATATTTCTGCATATTTTGGACCAAGGCCTAGTGCAGCCATCTTGAAAGTGTCATAGTTGGAATGTCATCAGGTGCATTGTTTAAAATTTAGAATTGTTCTTGTCCTTGAAGGCCACTGTAGCTTCTGTTATTATTCTAAAGGGTTGGGGTTACCTAGGGAGCGTTGCATTCTAGAACTTTGTAGAACTTTCTTGATGATGTCATATTACACACTGCACCTTTAAGTTTACTGGGACAAAGTTCAACAGGCAGAAAGCATGTATTGAGCATTAAAATATTATACAATCATAAGGCAAATTAATTTTCGTTAACACATACATTGTTATTGTAAAACATGGGAGGGGTCAGGTTGATCTGAGTAGGAGGGACAGGCAAGGGTGGGGGCGGTAGGAGACGGGTAGACAGGTAAGATGGGTGGGGGAAGAGGAGGGGGAGACAGGTTGGGAGGCAGACAGGTTGAGATATACATTCATATTATAATCGTGGGTGGGGCAGGCTGACCCAGGACAGCAGGAGGCTGACTAGCAGGAACATTGTCCTCTTTCAAATGTATAGTCAGGCTGGCTACTCTCCCTCCACAGAACTTTAATATATTTTGTCCGATTTTATTTATTTATATTCTTTAGTTAGCGAACATGACAGAGGAAAACAATCAAAAGTAGAAAAAGAAGTGAGAATATTTATTATAAGCAATATGTGCATTGGTGTATACATTTGTTATCATTTAAAACGTGCCGCTCTTCCTGAAGCAGAATCTAGATGTTAATCAGAGTCTCAGTGTGACTGTAAGTGAGAATTGTCACTAATTTGCATATTTTGTGTCTCCAACTTGTCGCAAACTGTCGCAGCCCAGTGAGATAGGGGCTTAAGAAATAGAGATAAAAGGCAAGAAATTACATTAGAATGAACTGAAGTCATCATAATATTTAGATGCAAAGACAGAGGGTACGCAATTAAAAGTATTTGCAGTGACATCATCTGTTATATTTCACATCCAGCACTGTGATGAGTTATTACTCACTTCCGCCATTTGCACAAATCCCCGTCGATGCAATAATGTTATTGATTAATATCTTGGATTGCATTCTCGCTATTTTTACAAGAATTTACATTATTGGTCAATATTGATATTGTGTAATAAGCGTTGACTTCCGATGACCTACTGCCTCTTAATGTGACACTGCTGTGTTGTAATTGGGAATTTTTAACATGTTCTTTTTAACATAGAATTCTAACTTTCACTATTAGTTGCCTCACGTGGCTAAAGATTTGCTTGGAAATCCCTCACTAAAGGGTCTTCATCCACTTCTGTATATGAATACCAATACAACAAAGAAACGGATCGCACTGTATAAAAATGCGAAAAGACAAATTTCAATGCGCCTCGTGTAAATTGACTAATAAAGAAAACTTGACTTAACGTATTGACGCCATCTTGTTTTTCCCTCACCAACCCAGATCGGTTCTCCAGGGTTCCTGCTGATATCGGGCCTTGCGGAGCCGGTGGTTCGGGCGTATTCCCTCATCACAGACCTGGTGGAGCGATGTGAGGACACGCAGGCCAGACGCACAGACACCGGGGACAGGGGCGCCGGCTTCGGAGAATCTGTGGATTCGCGACGGACTTTTAAAACTCTGGTGGAAAAATGGGAGGACAGACACACCCTGGACCTTCTAGTTTTACCGGGGACAGTGAAGGAAATCTTGCTGGATTTGGTGACTGATTCTGGGCTTGGTGGTTCGAGCCACATCCCAGCCCTCGTGGATGGAAACGCGGGGGCAAGACTGCACTCTGATTCGGAGGGCAGATGGGACAGTAGTACCGATAGGTGGGTTGACGGGACAACAACCGCAAATTCTTTGAAGGACTCTCCAGCCAACCACTCCTTCTCTCGGTCGTTCTCCTTGTCGGACAGCGGCCGGGGGAGTGCGGAGGGCGCGAAGGTGAGACTGATGCATTCTCCTCAGGAAGTGGGAGAAGAAGAACAGCCAGAGAAAGGGGCGGGGTTAGTTACCGAGGTTACAGAAGGACAAGGACAAGAACGAGAGCAGGAGTTGCAGTTGTCGCTGGGCAACAAGGAATTCCTTCTTCTGAAGTTCTTCACGGCCATGGGCTACACGGAGGACGTAGTCAAAAGAGTCATCGCCCGGACGGGACCCAAAGAGGCCTCGCAGATACTCGACTTTGTTCAACAGGTTCTTTTGTTTTTCTTTTTTAAGTTAAGTTGAGTTGAGTTGAGTTAAGTTAAGTTAAGTTAAGTTACTTTATTAGTCAATGGTTACATAGAAATGTGTCTTTCCGCATTGTTTTTAATCTCTGTAAGGCACTTTGCTAGCTACTCTTGAGTATGAAAAAGCGCAATACAAATAAAAATTGATTTGATTTGATTTGATCTGATTTGAACAGGAGCAGGATCGCAGTGACCGGAAGCAAAACCAAGATGGCGGTGCTCAAGAAGACGCCTCGAATCGAAGCGAGAGGAACCGGCCTTGCGAGACGGAGCACAGAGAAGATGAGAAGGCGATGGACGAAAGCAAGAACGGGGAAGTGGGAGAAGTTTCGAGACGATGTGAGGGAGCGAGTGGCGGCACCATAGAAGGGACGGGTGGTGTCGAGGCGATGTTGGTAGCGGCCGCAGGTCAAGAGGAGGATTTCGTCTTGGGCGTATTGAAGAAAGCGGCGGTCAGCTGTGGTTACATGGAGCAGAACGTAGCCAAGGTTTACAGCATGTTGCCGGATAGATCCACACACCAGCTGATCCTGGAGCTGCAGAGAGAGGAGAGCAAAGAGCTGGAGGCGGAAAGGCGTAAGGAGGGACCGAGGGAGATGGATGATGTGGTCCTGGAGAAAGAGAAAGAGAAAGAGAAAGAGCGCCCGAAAGCTGAAGCAATAAGAGACAAGGAACTGTTTAAACCTGCCGAGAAGAGGGAATCCGTTGATAAAGGATGGGCAGAAGTGAACCTTAGTTTGAACGATAAGCCTCCTGCTAATCATCACACCGCAAAGCCAATCCGACAGCAGCCGTCGAAGCTACAGTCTCCACACCAGATCAACCTTCCTGTAGTGAAGGGGCCACCCGTGTCTACGTATCCCACCACAGCTTTAGATGTTCCAATGAATTTCCAATCCAACTCAAAATTCGACCGTACCATCTTCTGGCCTGATCCCTCCACCTCAAAACAAAACCAATCGAACCAAGATAACGTCTTAAATCTAGTAGCGCCCCAGACTTCAAATAACGCCCTGAAAAGAGCCCTCCAAGGCCCTCAGCTACCGTTCTTCTCAGGGAATGATTTATCGCCCACCAGAGCGAGGGAGAGACGGCGATTCGCGGCCACTCCTTCGGTGGTGGTGACGGGAGAGCAGCGATTCTTGGAAGGCCTACAGGCGCCCTTTGAGCTACAGCTAATGGACAAACCGGGAGACCCTAAACTCAGGGCGGTCATCATCGACGGGAGCAACGTGGCCATGAGGTGGGATTATGCGGAAAGAAATTTGCTCTTTGAAATTGTTTGAAAATGCAGATAAATATGCCACAAACTATACAATCTGCTAAATATCTTGAAGATGTCCCCGTGACTTAACAATAGGGGGTATCCTATCCTAACAAACATGTTTCACAAAACATTTTGCGAAGATTTTAAATACGTTTTCAAACAAACAATACAAACAAAAAGGAAAAAAATCGCTTAGTAGCACTGCTAGTGGTTCAAAAAGACTTAGACTGCCATCACTGATTAAGTAGGTTCCTTCACTATCTTCATTATAAAACCTCTACCTGTGTTGTGTATGAGTGTGTGTGTGAATGGGTGAATGTGGTAAGAAATGTAAAGCGCTTTGGGACTGAGAAAATCGGCTAAAAATCGCTATATAAGTCAAGTCCATTTACCATCTGTTGTCCCATGTTTTCCTCAGTCATGGTTTGGGTAATTTCTTCTCCTGTCGGGGGATCGCTCTGGCCGTGCAGCACTTCTGGGACCGCGGCCATCGACACATCAGCGCCCTGCTGCCCCAGTGGAGGCAGAAGAACGACCCCAGAATCAAAGGTAACACTTCACTCTGTATATCCGTGAATATCTCCTCACGATCCGCTACCTGTCCGTACTGTGTGTGTGCTGAATCAAAAGTAACACTGACTGACTGTTCCCCATGTGTTCATTTTAACTTAAAGGTGGAGTCAGTGATTCTGCAGAATGCTTGTTGTTAAATTCTGTCTTTGTCAAAATTTGTTAATATTTCCTCACGATTTGCTGAGTGTGTGTTCTGAAAAAAAAAATACAGTGTTAATACACAGTCACAGGCTCTGTAAACTGGCATGTTGCAAGATACGGTGGGCCCCATGTGTTAACACACCCTTTGTTTACATACCAGTTTAGAGGGCCTTGTCTGTGTATTAACAGCTTTTTTATTTCAGCGCACACGCACACACATACACACACATAGTACAGACAGGTAAAGGATTGTGAGGAGATATTCACTGATTTGGACCAAAAGTGATTTTGACAAGTGTTCTCCAGAGTCGCTGACTCTACCTTTAACCACCATCAGAATCTGGCGTAGAGACGTTTGTGTGTGTGTGTGTGTGTGTGTGTGTGTGTGTGTTTGTGGGTGTGTGTGTGGGTGTGCGCGTGTTTCCCTTTCCCCCCAGTGCACTGCAGACTAAACATTGCATTGTTTGTTGTGTCGTTTTCAGAGCGTCACTATCTGAGCGCGCTGCAGAACGTGGGTCTGGTCTCCTACACACCGTCACGAGAGGTCGAGGGCAAGAGGATCAGCTCCTACGATGACAGGTACCAAATAAAATTTTTTAAATATTTTGCAGCTCTATTAAAGTAGCTACAAGGAACTTTTAAATATTTCTGAAACAGTGTAATTTTTCCTCTGATGATCATGAATTACATGTCACAGCAAACGAGACTATCAGTGCAAAGAATACTATTTTTATATAGTTTTCGCTAATGCCTTTGTCATGGGGTATACGCTCACCCAGTAACAACAGCTGGCGTAGTAAAAACACTACCGCTTTTGTCCAGAGGGGGGTGCAAGAATGGACACAAACCGAAAGTTCCTCGGAGCACCTATAAACAAATTCCTTAAAAGTATGTTTAAGGAAGTGACTTAAAAAAAATAACTGACTCGGCAGACCTGGTTGCCTTGGGCAGGTTGTTCCAGAGCCGATTCAACTTAACCGGGATTGTATTACTTGTTAGGATAGTGGGAGATATTTCACGAACACACACAATTTATTTAAATTTTTTGCAACTGTGAGTGTCTCCTCCTTGTCCTATGTGCATTGAGTGGCACTATCTATTGTTTTGTGTTTTAATTTAATTTTAATTCTTGCTTTTATTTGTCTTTATGATGTTTTGGATGTACGGCACTTTGGTCCGCCTCGGCTGTTATACACTCAACAAAAATATAAACGCAACACTTTTGTTTGTGCTCCCATTTTTCATGAGATGGACTTAAAGATCTAAAATTCATTCCAGATACACAATATTACAATTTCTCTCAAACATTGTTCACAAAGCTGTCTAAATGTGTGATAGTGAGCACTTCTGCTTTGCTGAGATAATCCATTCCACCTCACAGGTGTGCCACATCAAGATGCTGATCTGACATCATGATTAGTGCACAGGGGTGCCTTAGACTGTCCACAATTAAAGGCCACCCTGAAATGTGCAGTTTTGTCTCACAGCAAAATGCCACAGATGCCACAAGCATTGAGGGAGCGTGCAATTGGCATGCTGACAGCAGGAATGTCAACCAGATCTGTTGCTCGTGCATTGAATGTTAATTTCTCCACCATAAGCCGTCTCCAAAGGCGTTTCAGAGAATATGGCAGTACATCCAACCGGCCTCACAACCGCAGACCACGTGTAACCACACCAGCCCAGGACCTCCACATCCAGCAGGTTCACCTCCAAGATCGTCTGAGACCAGCCACTGAGACAGTTGCTGAAACAATTGGTTTGCATAACCAAACAATTTCTGCACAAACTGTCAGAAACCGTCTCAGGGAAGCTCAACTGCATGCTCGTCGTCCTCATCGGGGTCTGACTCCAGCTCATCGCCGTAACAGACTTGAGTGGGCAAATGCTCACATTCGATGCCGTCTGGCACGTTGGAGAGGTGTTCTCTTCACGGATGAATCTAGGTTTACATTGTTCAGGGCAGATGGCAGACAGCGTGTGTGGCGTCGTGTGGGTGAGCGCTTTGCTGATGTCAATGTTGTGGATCGAGTGGCCCATGGTGGTGGTGGGGTTATGGTATGGGCAGGCATCTGTTATGGACGAAGAACACAGGTGCATTTTATTGATGGCATTTTGAATGCACAGAGATACCGTGATGAGATCCTGAGGCCCATTGTTGTGCCATACATCCATGAACATCACCTCACGTTTCAGCAACATAATGCACGGCCCCATATTGCAAGGATCTGTACACAATTCTTGGAAGCTGAAAATGTCCCAGTTCTTGCATGGCCAGCATACTCACCAGACATGTCACCCATTGAGCATGTTTGGGATGTGCTTGACCGGCGTATACGACAGCGTGCACCACTTCCCACTAATATCCAGCAACTTCGCACAGCCATTGAAGAGGAGTGGACCAACATTCCACAGGCCACAATTGACAATCTGATAAACTCTATGCGAAGAAGATGTGTTGCACTGCATGAGGCAAATGGTGGTCACACCAGATACTGACTGGTTCTGAGTCCCCAGACCCCCAATAAAGCAAAAAAATGCACATTTCAGAGTGGCCTTTTATTGTGGACAGTCTAAGGCACACCTGTGCACTAATCATGATGTCAGATCAGCATCTTGATGTGGCACACCTGTGAGGTGGGATGGATTATCTCAGCAAAGCAGAAGTGCTCACTATCACACATTTAGACAGATTTGTGAACAATGTTTGAGAGAAATGGTAATATTGTGTATCTGGAATGAATTTTAGATCTTTAAGTCCATCTCATGAAAAATGGGAGCAAAAACAAAAGTGTTGCGTTTATATTTTTGTTGAGTGTAAATGTGCTGTATAAATAAAGTTGACTTGACTTGGCTTGACATTGCATTGTGCGAGAGTAGGGTGCATCAACAGCGCACTAAAAATAATCAACCTTATTTGCCTTCTGAACTTTGTCCCTTCACCAGTGTCAACAGGCTATAAAAACCCACTTATGTAACAGAGATTTGTTTATTTTCCTATAAACGTTTATAACCACCACTACGGGGCGCCAAAGGTTTAAGGATTAGTTCCCTCTTGCTCTGAAATGTTCAATTTCTTCTTTTAACCTTTCTTTTTTCAGATTTATGCTGCAACATGCACAGAAGACAAACGGAGTGATCGTAACCAACGACAACCTGAGAGATCTGTCAGACGAGTCCGCTGTGTGGAGGGACATCATCAAGAAGAGGTCAGAACATAGCATTTCTATCATTTGAATCAGGATCATTTTATATTGATAAGAAAAATTATCTTTTTAGTATGTTTCCTTTAATTCAAGTAAAGTCTGGATTGAATATTGTGCTAAAATACTTAGAAGAAATAAGGTTGAACCAGGGGGATTTCCTTAAATCTCTAAAGGGCCGGGGGGCGCTCGTGTATTGGTACGATCACACCCCCCCCACCCCCCCTCCCACCCATAGAGGCTCAGTCCTCTTCTCAGCAGACCACGGGTTAGAATCCAGCCCGTGGTCGTTCTCTGCATGTCATTCCCCTCTCTTGACCCATTTCACCTCTGTCTCTCTAAACTACTCAATAAAGCATAAAAATGCCCCCCCCCCAAAAAAAAAAAAAAATATTAAAGGGCCAGTACACTAAATGGAGTGGTGGGTGTTTCCTCTGCAGACTTCTCCAGTACACGTTTGTTGGGGATCACTTCATGGTGCCGGACGACCCGCTGGGCAGGGGAGGGCCTCACCTGGATGACTTCCTACGCTCGGAGCACAGGTACTAACACACAGAAACCCTGTATTCCAAATCGCACACTCTTTAAATAGTAGAGTGTATGGGTATTGGAACGCAGGGAAGTGTTTTATTTGTTTACAAGACATGTGTGTTTGATAGGGATGTCCCGAATACCAATTTAAAGGCTTTGAATACTCCGAAATATTCTATTAAAATAACAACATTGTTTATTCCGATTGTTAAGCGTGCTGTAGAGATGCCTTTGCAACATATCCTGTCTACCTCTGCAACAAACACTTAAATGAGCTTTTGATTGCTGTTTGTTAATGTTAGGGAGCAGCTTTATCTAAAAATAGTAATATGTTGACAAAATGTATTGTACTGCAAGATACATTTTGAAATAGTAAAACAAATAATGAGCTAACCACAAGCTTCAGAACACTGCATTAAGCCTAATACCAAACGAACGAACAGACAAAGAACATTCTAATTCCTCGGGCCAGCCTTTGTATTTGCATAATATGAAAATTCACCCTGGGACTATTTTGCTGTTATTTCTGCCTGCACTAACACTCTCTCTGTTTCCTCCTCTCAGAACCCCTGACCCGGGTAACCATACTTTCGCCGGCCTAGCCTCCAACTTCCCTCCCTCCCAACCGCCGCCCCGCTCCCAAACCGAGGTGCTGAACTTCCGCGATCGGACTCTGGGTGGCGCTCTGGACGGGACACACAGCAGAGGCGGGGGCCAGGGTAGAGGGAGGGGTGTAGGGCATGGGAAAGGGTGGGGCGCGGGACATAGGCTGGGTGGTACCACTACAGACAGGAGCCCACACGAAACAGCCAGCCTTAGGGAGCGCCTCTGTCAGGTGTTTGTGGGACAGGACAATATGGTGGCGCTGGTGCTACAGTGTCACTCGGCAGAGACGGACGTGAACGTGCTCTCAGATCTGATCCTCGAGCAGCAGAAGGACTAGACTTTTTATCTAATGGTGGAGAAAGCGGTTTTGGGAGAAAGTTGGTCGGAAAAAAATCACTTTTATGGCAAAACCAGTGAATATCTCCTGACATGTTGCTAGACTTTTTATTTTTAAAGGTGGAGTAAGCGATTTTTGGAGGAGGTTTGTTGTTAAATTTCTTTATTTTTTTGTCAAAATCAGTGAATATCTCCTCACCATCCTGCTCTGTAAACGGGCTTGTTGCTAGCTACAGTGGGCCCCTTTTGTTTACATACCCTTGGTTTACATTAGTGTTTACAGAGCCTAGGCTGCGTATGTACACTGGATTGTTTTTCAGCACGCATAATAAAGACAGGTAGCGGATCATGAGGAGATATTCACTGACTTTGACACAAAAAAAAATGGCAACAAGTGTTCTCCAGAATTGCTGACTCTACCTTTTAACCTTAGTGTTGATTCACGCTTTTCTTAGAATGTTGAATGTTGCTTTGGTTGCAGGGATATAACTGTCTGCCACCAAAGCAACTACAGCAAATTGCACTGGCTGATCATTGATTTGCATTCGAAAGGATTTTATGAGTTGTTGAACTTTCTGTTTACAATCCAACACACTTATTACTTATACTAAATAACTGACGTAAACTGAAGCCAACTTAATACTTATTTGCTATGAGGTTCTGCATTTTAATAGACGGTCTTAGTCACATGTTTTGCCTTTTTTTATCCACTGTCAACTGTCTAAACCTTGTAAAAAAAAAAAAGAAAAATCGATTAATTTCATGAAATAGAGTTCGGCTCATTTTTCATCAACACTTTGATTTGTGACAAAATACCAATAACAATACAAAACTTAAACTGACATGTCCACCCGTTAGCCTCAGTTGCAGTAACTTGTGTTTAGTGCTAAATAGCAAATATGAATTTGTGTCACTAACAGGCGAAACTGACACATGTTGTTAACTTTCTTTTAATATGATTGAAAACATGACTGGTATTCTGGTATGCGTGTGGTTGTGTTTTTAACCATGCAGCCATATGATGTAATAAGGCAATTCATTCTCTATCTCGTCTTTTTCTATTCTTCAAAACCAGCATTGAATATGTTGCGTGTCGCCCTTGAAGAAACAAATTCGGTAACTTTTTAATTTGAGGTTTACTGTCTTTGAGATAAGTCCCTTTTAGAACAAGACATAGGTATAAAAAATATATTGTTTCTGCTGTTATTCTGACATTCAAATCAAACGTCACATTTTGTGTATTGTAGCTGCAGGCAATAAGGTGTGAGAGCTAAATGTGTAATGCTGAGTTTAGTTGTGGACAGTTGTTGTAGGTCGGAGATGGTTTTGGGTAAAATACAATCTAATCTGTCCATAAGCATCACCAGCTGTGGGGTTGGATATAATTTTGCGATGCTTGGATAATACTAAAACCAATTCTTACAATAATCTGGGCGCTCAATTTTAAAATGTAACTTATTTTGTTGATGTTGACTTTAGCTTTGAGCCTATGAACACAGTGTGTCTGGATGAGAGAAACTTCATGAGGGAGAGAAACCAAAAACTGACCTGATATTTTGTGTTGTTCATCTATGTATATCTGAAAACCTTGATGCTGGATTTTTGTATTAAAGTATTTCTTGATACAATTGAAGTTTCATTTGGTCTTTTTTAAATGTTTCCATGGGACGCTGTCTTCAATTGTGTGTCCGTCCGTATCACTTTTTTTTCCAGTTTTCTCTGTCCACATATTCAAAATACCAGAGTTGGGGAGAGCTAAAAGAAGGGGGGGGGGGATTCTATTGTCTGATTTTTGTCTGGGGTTAGCAACAAACCTTTGGGCATTGGTACACTAGTGCAGTTTCAGGCAAGAATATATGTGTGAGCTAAACTGTGGGCCCAGCTGCTGTAACAGTGAAACAGTAACTTTTCCGGAAGCTTTGTAACTTCAAACAGTGTTCCAGGGATCACATTTTACTGATACTAAAGTTTTTTTATATTCAGTTATGAGAATATACCTTAGAAAAATGTTCACTTCTCTGACACACCCAAAGTTACATAGTGAACCTTTAATGTTGTGATTTTTAAGGCCAAAAGACAAAAACTTTTTAACATTTTGCTCTGAAATAAACTGCTATTCATGACAATATCCACCAGAGGTCGAACTTCACCAGCATTTAGTGTGAAAGAGACTGTGATGCATGAAAACTCAAATTGATAGAATTTCATCAGTGTTAGTTTGCAAGGGAAACTCCTTCTATTAGCAAAGGATACACCCATGCTTTAAAGACTTAGGCTAGAGTAATTTTTTTCCCTAATACAATATAGTATATAATATATATAATACTAATTCCCCGTTTTGTCAATTTGCCACAACTCAAAACTCAATCATTTCAGGTATGAACAATGTTGCTTCAGTTTTTATAAGACTAGTGTTCAGATGAAATATGCAAAGGCTTGGTTTAATGTCTTCCATGTTCATGAGTGCAAAAACTACCACTGCCAACACACAGACACACACACACACACACACGCACACACACACACTAGAAATCCATGTGTCCTCTTTAGATCCCTGCTTCTCCTGACTTGACAGGAAAGTATTGTTATTGAGCAAACAAATGGCACGATTAAATTATTTAACTCGTGACTTAATGGAACGTTTTGCAAAATGGCGGCAATATAAAAGGACTTACAGGGAACAGCTGCATCTGCAAACTATGTCGTTCTCACATGCACACACACACGCACACACACACACACACACACACACACACACACACACACACACACACACACACACACACACAACCACACACACACACAAACTATGATGTCGTTCTGTTGTATTTCTCCCCCGCTTCCTCTTGCTATTGTGACCTTCTCTGTTTTGTTTATCCATAGCTCAGATAAATAAATACAAAGATGAATTGAAACGATTGCGTAACGCTTATTTCGGTTAAAGGAGAATGGGAATAGAGATGTAGTGTACGTGTAGGCGGCCTATAGCAGTCTTGTGGTCGCATTTTTTCTCAGAATAGACTTGCGCACATTGAACCGGTTTGGTGAGTTTTCGAACAATAGTTAAAATAGGCAGAGCATCTATTTTGGGAACATACAGAGCAGAGACGCAACTGAAAGGACTTGCCCAGTAAAATAATAACAGCACGTCTACTGTAGTTATGTGTTTATGATTGAGCCCTGCCGGAGATTTAAAGAGACACACATCAAAATAGGCCATCCTGAGATAAGCAGAAATTCAAGGTATAGAGGCATACTACAATAAATGATCTGAACGTCTTTTTGAACAACTAAAAAAAATGTACTAGGGACTTCTAAGACCATATAAAATTGACAGAAAAGTGTATAATATGAGACCTTTAATAACTCCAGTGTGGTACAGTGGATGATGGCTATGCGGGTCTGCTCTGTTTGACTTATTCGGCAATGACAATGAGTTCCATGTAGTTTTTGGAACGTTATTAATAACACAGTTCAACACTACCGCATACCGTACAAAAAGGACAGGCAGGTGTGAGGTGACACAATGAGTCGCAGTTTCTCTGAAAGGAATTGTATTTATAAGGCACACATGACCTCATTTGAGCTTGTTTTGGCCTGAATAAAACTGTGTACAGCATTGTGTAAATAGGTCCAGTTGAATTAGGAAATTATGAATTGTTAATGATTTAGTATCACAGGTGAAGTGGAAAGCCCCCATATTAACATGCCCCGCCAGTGCAACCGATTTACAGACAGCAATCTATGTTTTCGGTGCATGTTTTGGCATAATTGCATGTCGTTCATATGTAAATTATCATATCTTAAATCAGTTATTCATTTCACTCAGTATCCTATGCAAAACTCTTGGTTTCATAATGTCTTGTCTAACTTTTACTTTCATTTCTTCAGATGGTGTCAGGACGATCTGACATTCATTGTATGATCATTCCGCCAAAAAAATTACTTTTTGGAATATGTGGGAACTAAATATTGTAGTACAAACCAAAGCCACTTTACCCGTTTTAATGGTTATTTTATACAGAGATGGAAAGGGGATGATGCTAAAAGTGAGCAGTGTACAAACCATGTATTGCATTGCGGGGGCAGTGAACGTTACATCATGTTCTCCAGATGAAATTCTCCAGAAATGTTTGTTTACTTTCCTGTTGAAATTTTGCTTCCTCTAAGCGGTTGATGAATATTCTCTTCTTGGCTTGTATCCGGATTCCCTTTGTTTTTTACGTATTTTTATATAATTCAAAATGCTCATTTAAAGGTGCTATGAGGAACTTTTAAATATTTCTGAAACAGTCTCATATTTCGTCTGGTGATCATAAATTATATGTTACAGCAAACAAGACCATCAGTGCAAAGAATCCTATTTTTATATAGTTTTTCTTAATGCCTTTGTCATGGGTATACGCTCACCCAGGAACAACAGCTGGCGTAGTAAAAACACTACCGCTTTTGTCCAAAGGGGGGTGCAAGAATAAACACAAACTGAAAGTTCCTCGGAGCACCTTTAAGGAAAATTAGCCAACATGTTATCACAAGAAACCATGGAAAAAATGTTATACTATTAAACTATTTTAGCAGCAATGCAGCACAAATCTAGCAAACACACACAATTGGCTTTTCATGTGGCACTTAAAACCTGCAGCTGCACCATCACCAACAGTGTGTGTGTGTGTGTGTGTGTGTGTGTGTGTGTGTGTGTGTGTGTGTGTGTGTGTGTGTGTGTGTGTGTGTGTGTGTGTGTGTGTGTGTGTGTCTTTGTGTGTTTGCTGATGTAAAAATTGCTTGTTTGGCAATAAAGGGAAATATTGCCGAACCAATTAACATGTTTGATCTAAGAAAACAAATAAGTCAGATGGAAAGACAGAGGAGACACATACAGACGATGGCTTCCCTTTATATGAGGGGTTGGCTAGTTATGCTTTTATTAGACAGTTTGGAGAGAGAGAGAGGTGAAATGGGGCAGAGAGGGGAATGACATGCAGAGAACGACCCCGGGCCGGATTCTAACCCGTTGTCTGCTGTGAAGAGGACTGAGCCTCTATGGACGGGCGCTCTAACCACTATAATAGATTATAGTCATAAAGTGAGACATGTGTCTATATAGGATATTAGAAACTTTACGAAAATATCTCTCGCTTTTTTAATAATTATGTATCATATGCCCTTGTCGGTTCTGAACAATTTTACCACCTCAAGCTGTCTAATAATTGCAAAACAATCAATCAAGTTAAGTAAGGGACAAAAAATAATCAGCAGATAGGGGTCACCAACACAGGTAGCCCGCAAGGACCATACGAGGCGCCCGCAGGCCTGTTCTAAAAATAGCATAATAATCTATTTCCCACCTTTTTTAAGTCATTGTTGATCATTATTGTGAGAAATCATTAACATGATCAGTGTCTTCACTTAGATGAATATCAGTAATCATTAATAATAATATATAACTAAAGGCAAACTGAGCAAATTTGTTATTTCAGAAGAGTGTATCAAACTGGGTGCCCTTCGTATGACTCAGTACCCATGAAGTAGCCCTCAGGTTCAAAAAGGTTGGTGACCCCATTAATCCATCCGGAAAATAATGAGGAATTGCTCTCCTGTATAGAAATTTATTTTTGTTTAAATCAGCTCCACAACGAACTACTTTTATATTAAGGCATGAAATAATGTTGTAATAATATTATATATAAAAGTTACCTGCATGGAGTTGAGTAGCCTACTTTTACTTTGGTAACACTTTCGATAGTCCACTGTTGACACTGAGTTGATATTCAACAACACTCTCTCACAGATAAGTAACATGCATTTAACTTACTGCCACTATAAGTTGCCTTATTAGTAGATGTTTAGTTGATATTCAACATCAAGTTCAAGTTTCTTTATTTGACAATTTACACAAGATGTAATACCAGCCACCACTAGTTTTACTACTAACACCCTCCTGTCCGGTGCCGGGGATCCAACCAGAGACCTCATGGTTACTGGGAGGAGGAACCAGAGACCTCATGGTTACTGGGAGGAGGAACCAGAGACTTCATGGTTACTGGGAGGAGGAACCAGAGACATCATGGTTACTGGGAGGAGGAACCAGAGACCTCATGGTTACTGGGAGGAGGAACCAGAGACCTCATGGTTACTGGGAGGAATCAGAGACCTCATGGTTACTGGGAGGAGGAATCAGAGACCTCATGGTTACTGGGAGGAGGAACCAGAGACCTCATGGTTACTGGGAGGAGGAACCAGAGACCTCATGGTTACTGGGAGGAACCAGAGACCTCATGGTTACTGGGAGGAGGAACCAGAGACTTCATGGTTACTGGGAGGAGGAACCAGAGACCTCATGGTTACTGGGAGGAGGAACCAGAGACCTCATGGTTACTGGGAGGAGGAACCAGAGACCTCATGGTTACTGGGAGGAGGAATCAGAGACCTCATGGTTACTGGGAGGAGGAGCCAGAGACCTCATGGTTACTGGGAGGAGGAACCAGAGACCTCATGGTTACTGGGAGGAGGAACCAGAGACCTCATGGTTACTGGGAGGAACCAGAGACCTCATGGTTACTGGGAAGAGGAACCAGAGACCTCATGGATAATGTTCGGCCCCTTTTCCTCTAGGACATCCTAACACCCCAACATAACCTTTTCAACAGATAATTTACTTTGAATACTTTTCAAATACTGGCTTATTCTCGTAATTAAACTCTTTCTGAAGCGACAATTTTAATGCGTGACTTTACAGTATTTGCAGTCGACTTTAATTTGGGTAAAGAATCCAAATACTTCCTCCACCATGCAGAAGCCTGACCATCCTATCCTCTCTCCATCTCTCTCTCTCTCTCTCTCTCTCTCTCTCCATCTCTCTCTCTCTCTCTCTCTCGCTCTCTCTCTCTCCCTCTCTCTCTCTCTCAGTGTGTGTGTGTGTGTGTGTGTTATTGAGGCCTCTCTCCACCTCTCTCTCCCTGTTTACCTCTCCATCCTATTTGCATAGCTGGACCATAGAGCTCAGACTGAGCGCTCGTAACCGTGCTCGCGTGCACACGCCCACTCAGTCAGTCAGTCAGTCACTCACCTGCCTCGCGCTCAGAACCAACCAGACGCATTCCAAACTAGGATTCCAGACTAATCCAGCCAACGTCTGTCTAAAATTATATTTTTTTGAGGGGATAATATTTACTTTTTAACGAGTTTTAAAGCTCAAAAACGTGTCTGTTAACGTTAACCAACAGCGAAAGGGATTACGGAGGAAGTTGAACTTTATCGTGTGTATTGAGCTGAATGACTATCGTTCAAGGGAGCGAGCGACCGGTGAAACGTTAATAAACAATGAGGTAAGTTTGAATTATAATTTTCCTTAGCAAACATTAACTTACCTTAAATAACCTTTCACGCATCGACTGTTTTAATGTCCAACCCGGTGCTTTTCCTGCCCTGGCTGGCTGCCACACAGTTAATTCCGACTTTTTATGTAGCCTATTCATTAACCAAAATGGTACAATAATGCTCTGTTGCCTAATATTTCATAGCCTATTTAAACTCTAGGCTAGTTTTGAGTCTTACGTGACCAACACAGGTGGTCTGACTGATATGAAGGTTCACACATTATAGCCTACTGTTCGGATCTATACGCCCCAGATAAAGCTATAGAGATGTAACGATAGCTTTGTTAATGGTCTTTTATTTATTTTTTCCTCCATGGGTGATAACATCTTTTGACCTAATTCAATTTCAGCCATTCACCGTTGCAGATGCTATGCAGCCTATTTATCTTATCTTATCTATACAGTCTATGTTATCAATTGAGTGGTTGTAGCACTACCGGTTCTTTCTGAATCTATCTGTGTCCACTTTGACCTAATCAGACAATAGCCCTACTATACCTTATTTTCTCTTAAATTGAAAGATTAAAGATATTTGTAAATATATTTGGATTTCTGCAAGCATACCTACAATTAGTACATATGAAACGAATGGTTGTTAAAGTCTAAAAACAGGGAATTACTTTTCTAAGCGAGAATGTCCAACTTTTGCTGGTTGTACCCTCTCAATTAGGAGGCTGTCAAGTCAAGTCCATAGTGATAAGAAAGAGTTGATCAAGTATGATTCAAGATTGTGTCCCATGTCTGAAATGTTTCTGTATTTTTCTGTACTTTTGTGGTTGTTCATCTAAAATTACTGAGAAATACAATCAACTTGGAAAGAAGCACTGAATAAACTGGACCATCCAAGCACATATTAAAAAGCACTGGACCATCCCCCAAGCAAATAACAAATAAAAAAAAAACTGAGCGAAGGATATAACCCACTAAAAATACTATATTCCTGGATTGAATATGAGCTAAACAAGTCTTTGGTATTTTTTGGAAAACCCCCTTTTCTCTATGCATAGTGACATTACAGAGATTATACAGAATAGAGTAGTGAAACCAGTACACAGGGAATACCCTATACACCAGTGGAACAGCTAATCACACTATAGCAAGAACAATACCATGGTCATTACCACAAAATGTCACACGGAAGAAGAGTGTTGACCTCAAAAACACACACAGTACCTCTTTTTTTAGAAGTGTAGGAAAGGAACCAGATCGTTTAAACTGTGAATAAATAAAACTTGTTGAAGTATTCCTTTTAACTGTACATTTTACAGCTGAAAGAATACTTAAACATTATTTATTTTTTTGTTTGTTGCCTCACTCTCGAGTTAAAAACAGGGCTACAGGGGCGCTCCGGTGGCGTAGTGGATAGAGCGTGTACCATATTGGCTCCAGACTTCGTTGCAGTGGTCGCAGGTTCAAATCTGACCCGTGGACCTTTACTGCAGGCCACCCCCCCTCTGTCTCTGTCTCCCTATTTCAACTCTGTACTATCTAATAAAGCTTGAAAATGCCAAAAAATTACAGTAAAAAAAAAAAAAACAGGGCTACAGAAACCATTCCTATAACTTTGTGTGTATTTTTAAATTAGAAATGGGCAGATGTCTCTCATTGCTAGTTCACTTAGCTCAAATACTGAGTGAGGCAAGAAGCTATAAATACAAAAAAATCCACTATTCCTTTAATGTTAATGGACACAGCAAAGGGTTAGTCTGCTTGACTGGGTATTTCAATCAAGGTGATCGAATGGATCAAACGAATGACTGTTTAATCCCTCCATGATTTTGCCGTTCAGATTGGCACCTGTGGCAGAAGAGACGGATTAAAGAGAGATTTTTATTCCTGGAATTAAAGATGGAGTCAGTGATTCTGGAGAACGCTTGTTGTCAAAATAACGTTTTGTCAAAAATCAGTGAATATCTCCTCACGATCTGCAACCTGTCTGTACTGGGTGTGCGCTAAAAATAAATCCAGTGTTTATACAAAGCCTAGGCTCTGTAAACTGTTATGTAAACAAAGGGGATGTAAACAAGGCGGCCACCATAACTAAGACATCAGTTTACAGAGCCTAGGCTGTGGATTAACATTGGATTTCTTTTCAGCGCACACAGTACAACCAGGTTACAGATTGTGAGGAGATATTGACTTATTTTGACAAAAGGTGATTTTGACAACAAGCGTTTACCAGAGAGAGAGAGGGAGGGGGAGAGAGAGAGAGGGGAGAGAGGGAGGGAGAGAAAGAGAGAAAGAGAGAAAGATAGAGAGAGAGAGAGAGGGATAGAGAGAGAGAGAGGGGGAGAGAGGGAGGGAGAGAGAGAGAAAGAGAGAAAGATAGAGAGAGAGAGGGATAGAGAGAGAGAGAGAGGGGGAGAGAGAGAGAGGGGGGGGAGGGGGAGAGAGGGAGAGAGAGAGAGAGAGAGACAATTGTGTTTTTGACAGTGACAGGGAGGATATAGAAGCAAAAGAGGAAAGTAAAACAGATCATTGTAAACCACTGACTGTAACTGGTGAATGGAAAAACATTTTTTAATTGTCACTGGGTGCGTCGCTGTCATGTCATTCCTGTCCACACCTGAACCGTGTGTGTGTGTGTGTGTGTGTGCGTGCGTGCGTGTGTGTGTGTGTGTGTGTGTGTGTGTGTGTGTGTGTGTGTGTGTGTGCGTGTGTGTGTGTGTATGTGCGTGTGTGTGTGTGTTGGAGTATGTGTCACTGGGGGAAGCGCTCACAGCTGGACGAACAAGTTTTTTTTGCATAATAGGAAAATGTCAAAAGAGAGTTTGTCATTAAAATGGTATTAAAACCATGCACAGGTAAGACTTCCTGCTTTCTCGCTGCTTCAGACTTTGCTTGTGTCTCTCAGCTCAGGGAACTGTGTTTAATAATAATAATAGTAGTAATAATTGATAGGATTTATATAGCGCTTTTTTGGAGATCACTCAAGGACGCTTTACATCACATAGAATATACACCCGGCGAAGATGTAATGAAAAAGTTCGAAAAACTCAAATTTATAAGGCAACTGTGTTCACTAGATTTTGGAGTTTTGAGGCACAAAACTGACACTCTTGTTTGTCTGCATTCGAGCCATCTAATCAGTTGTCTTAAAGTTGAGAAAACATATCATTCATGTGTAATGTAACTTCTCGTTTTGAGTTCTAAATACTAAGAATTCCTAAAAAGTATTCTCTTTGCAATATAATTTTTTTTTTTTTAAGATTTTTTTTTTTGGTATTTTTATGCTTTATTGATAGTGTAGAGACAGAGTTGAAATGGGGCAGAGAGGGGGGAGTGACATGCAGAGAACGACCGCGGGCTGGAATCGAACCCGGGTCCGCTGCTGGCCGAGGCCCATGGGGGGGGGAGGGGGGGCGCCCTACCAACTGAGCTAAGGGCGGCCCCCATAATTTTTTTTTTGTTCAGAAAGTCTTTCAGAAAGTTTTAACACTGGTTTATGTTTGAATCAACATTTCGACTGACTTGGTTTTGTTTGCTTTCTGTATGACTATTAATGTTTAAAATTTGTCGTATTTAGAACTCACATTTTTAAGTTTTTAAACATCTGATATATACATTTTCATTCCATATGAATAGTTATCTCAACAAAAGATAATTAGGTGGCTCAAAACTCAGGCAGTTGTCCCTAAAACATAAGAGACAGTTACCTTGAAAATGCGAGATTCCAACGTTTACATTTTTACAGTATGTTAGTTATTTTATGTGCATATTTTATTGTAACTTTTCTAAATGTTAATTTTCTTTTTCTTTTTTTCTTTGGCAGGAGGACTCTTCTTTCTTTCAGTATGGATCGCCAGTCGTCAAAGAAAATTCTGCTTTTACATACCATAAAGAAGTTAAAATGTTAGTTTGTTTTATCATGTAGAAAAGCATAGTAAAAGAATAGTCGAGACTCCCAGAAAAAAGTTGTGAAGTTGATAGACGGCGTGATTCTTTAAGGTCACGATGCCCGGAGAAGAGGCGTCCCGAGTGAGTCTAGACCCCGACATTTTGGTCGAGGGAAAAACCACTGAAGGAAATATCCAGGAGCTTCACGACTTCTGTCAAACAACAGACGATGTAAAAAAATCCGCAGAAAGCAATGGCGCCATTTTTCAATCAGGACCCAATGTTCCTGTCGTGGAGGTGGGTGTGGCCAAAACAGCGCTCACCCCAGAACCTCTCAAGGCCAAGTCTTTGTTGAAAGGAACAGACGTGAACTCCGATGCTACAAAACATGATTCCACGGACAACTCTACGTTACATATTGACAACAGAACTCCAATAGAAACGAATGGCAAAGACTTATCGGAGCTGGACACAAGCTCCTTTGAAAAGACGAACAATATCCCACCTGTCAATTTAGACCACCACTCGGATTCCGACAAAAACGCCAAAAATAGTCCCCATGACGACATAGATAGAGGCGATTCCAAAACAGATTGGACTGACGACCCGAAAGCGGACAAAAATTCCCACAGTGGAAGTTCGCAGGCGTTCCGGGAGGTCTATGAAACGCGGGACAGTATCGATATCGGATGGGGGGAAGGAGGAGGAGGAGGAGGAGAGGAGGATGGAGGTGAAGATAACCGTAGCAACATGTCCAAACGGAGTGTAAAGGAGGGGATGTGTTGCTGCTATCAGGCGGTTCACCGGGCGTTCCTACAGTGTGTGGAGGAGACGCCCGCAGGACTCATGCTGTCTCTGGCCTTCTGCGTGGCCATCATCGTCCTCATACCCACCACGGGACGGGTGAGTGTGTGTGTGTGTGTGTGGGGAAGGGGGGGGTTGTGTGTGTGTGTGTGGGGGGGGGGGGGGGTTGTGTTTCTGTGTGTGTGTGTGGGAAAGGGGGGGTTGTGTGTGTGTGTGTGTGTGTGTGTGTGTGTGGTGTGTGTGTGTGTGTGTGTGTGTGTGTGTGTGTGTGTGTGTGTGTGTGCTGTGCGTGTGTGTTTGTGTGTGTGTGTGTGTGTGTGTGTGTGTGTGTGGTGTGTGTGTGTGTGCGCGTGTGAGAACGACATAGTTTGCAGATACAGCTGTTCCTTGTAAGTCCCTTTTATATTTTGCAAAACTTTCCATTAAGTCATGAGTTAAATAATTTATTCCTGCCACTTGTTTGCTCAATAACAATACTTTCCTGTCAAGTCAGGAGAAGCAGGGATCTAAGAGGAGGACACATGGATTTAGTGTGTGTGTGTGTGTGTGTGTGTGTGTGTGTGTGTGTGTGAAATCAGATGTGCAAACACGTACATAGATCTGTGTGTGTATACAAATCTGTAAAGGCGTACGTAGATATTATGTATCTGCTCCTCCAAGAGATCGAAATACAGACAAGTTATCAGTTATAATTGTGGCGGGACGCTCATTTGGCTGTCTTTATACACCTGTGGGAAAGCGGGTAGGGCAGTCATTCACTGGATTACAGGGTCGGTGGTTCGATCCCCCGTCTCCCCGCCACATGTCAAAGTGTCCCTGGGCAAGACACTGAACCCTAAACTGCTCCGATAGTTAGCTTGCACCCTGCGTGGTAGCTGCTGCTGCTATCGGTGTGTGAATGTGTGTCTGTGTGTGTGTGATTAGGTGAATGTGTACAAAACAATTTAAAGCACTTTGGGTCTGTGAAAAACCAGGGAAAAGAGCTATATAAGTTGAGTCCATTTACCATTTAGCATTTATATTCTAGATGGCAGAATAGGTCCACACGCATAGGGTGGCTTTTTTTTGCAACCTGTTTTTTTTCTAATCCTTGAAGACTACTTTAAGATTCTGCCAGGTAACAGGCTGAAATAACGGGCATTGTGGTTCATTTTTAACACACCATCTACCTGTCTTTCTCTACACAGAACATAGACATGCATGTGGGCGCTCTGTCGGTGGTGTGTGTGGTTCTGTGTCTGAGCGCGGCGCAAATGTGTAGCTCAATCAGTGTGTGTTTTAGCGTTTATTTACAGCTTATTTTCTTACTAATTTTGTCTTGTTTATTTATTTCACTTCTGTTTATGTGAGGGTGGGGGGAGGTGGGGTGGGGTAGTGTGTATGTATTGTATGTAGGGCTGCAACTAACGATTATTTTGATGATCGATTAACCTGACGATTATTTTCTCAGTGTTTTGGTCCGTAAAATGTCAGAAAATGGTGAAAAATGTTGATCAATTTTCCAAAGGCCATGTTGACGTCCTCAAATGTATTGTAATGTCCAACACACACGGATATTTCAGTTTACTGTCATAACGGGTTTAAAGAAACCAGAAAATGTTCACATTTGAGAAGTTAAAATCAGAGAATTTGGACATTTTTTATTCAAAAATTTCTCAAAACGATTAATCGATTATCAAAATAGTTGGCGATTATTTTAATAATCAATTAATAGTCGATTCATTGATAAATCGTTGCAGCTCTAATTGTATGTGTTTACTTATTCTGTTTTTTGTTTTTGTTTGTTTTATGTTTTATGTAAAAAAATTGCAAAAATCACCAAAATAAAAGGAAAAAGGAAAAAAAAAAAAGACATAGACGTGCATGTGGGCGCGCTGTGCGGCGCAAATGTGTAGCTCGATCCGTGTGTGTGTAATCAGATGTGCAAACGCGTACATAGATCTGTGTGTGTGTAATCAGATGTGCAAACGCGTACATAGATCTGTGTGTGTGTGTAGCCAAATCTGTTAAGGCAACGGGCAACATAAATATTAATCCAAGAGCCCGACATATAGACAAGTCACCAGTAACAACTCTAGTGGGACGCTCTTTTTGGCTGTCTTTTTACACCTGTCTTTCTCTACACAGAACATAGACGTCCATGTGGGCGCTCTGTCGGTGGTGTGTGTGGTTCTGTGTCTGAGCGCGGCGCTGCTGGTGTGCTTGCCCTGGCTGGCCACCGTGAGGCGCTGTGGGGGTGCGCTGGCCCTCTTCGTCTGGGGACGCTCTACATCACCGCCGTGGTCTTTATCTTCACCGGGGGACCGGTCACTGCCTGGGAACAGGTGAGTGGGAATGGATGAGTTTTATTTTATTTATTTTTTTTATTTTTGTTTTGAGAGATGTGAGAGTGAGCAAGTGGTGAAAATGACTAAAAGACAGTCCAAAAATAGGCTTAAAACAAATGAACATTAGACTTCTTCACCGAGGGATCGGTCACTGCCTGGGAACAGGTGAGCGGAATGGATGAGTTTCATTATTGTTTTATTCTTTAAGGATGCACAGAAAGGAAAATGTTTTATTCAATTATCGTGCCAATTTTTTCCACATTGCATATATTAAATAGCCTAAATGTGCTTTTTACCTTTTGCTCTTGCTATCATAAAACGAGACCATCAGTGCAAATAATACTATTTTTATATAGTTTTTCTCAATGCCTTTGTCCGGGTACGGGAACTACAGCT